>JAUIMM010000073.1:1420000-1562500 GCA_031769625.1 Taudactylus pleione | reverse complement strand
GTACCCAGTTTAAGCAAGAAATAAATCTGCTACAATAAGGCAATTATCAGGTAAAACAATGGAAACAAAGGTGTTTTTGCCCTGGGGTGCTTCACATTTCTTTGTGTAGGGTTCTCTGAGGCCTCATTCTGTTAATAAGATAAAGCTTGTTTAGCAGTAGAGCAAATGTTCAGCCCACCTGGGAAATGGCCATTGGCTAATGACGGGCGATTAGACCTAGAACCATTCACCTCACTCAGGTAAAAGTTTGAGAAACAAATCACAGGTAAAATGCTTTGATGGTCGCCCCCTATAACGTATCCGCAGCTCCCTTGTGATGTGCTGACAACTCATTGTGATCCCTTGCCAGGGGTGGGAGATGTGGGGTCGCTAAAGGGGCGCCCTGCATGTACAGGAAACCATGTAAAACTAATCCAGATTTACTCTCTGAGGAAGCTGTTTACACAGAGGGATTAGAAGCGGATTAAAGTTAACCCGACACTAGATTACCTCCAAGAGTGTAAACACAGCCAGAGGCCCTGACACGGAGCCCTTCCCTCCTCACCAGGGGTCCCCTAATAACAGAGAGAGGGATTAAACCACCGGCCATTGCATCAGAAATGAGACCATTGAAGACTGGAGAAGACAGCCTGTCATTTGCCAAGCTCCGAGCATTCTGGGAAATGTAGGCCTACAGTATCTTTAGACTGAACTGTAGGTTGCGAAAACCTTGTGTACGGCACCACATTTACTCAGCGACACGCGAATAGCTCTGCCAGCGTAAATTCAAATATAGCTAATTAAAGCAGGTTAAACCGCTTCCTTCTTTCACAGCAAACTATATTGTTATGTCATTTGCAGTTCCTTTCACTTTATGATGTTCTGTATATAGCACACACACATTCCGCTATACAGAGAATGTCAGTCAGTCACATCAGTCTCTGGACCAGTGGAGCTTGCACTCTATATTCCCTGCTACATGGACTCGCATACACACCAGGGTTATTTGTTTCTTGTTGTCAGAAGCCAATTAACCTACCAGCCTGTTTTTAGAGTGTTGGAGGATAGTCATGCAAACACAGGGAGAACATACAAACTCTACACAGATAGTGCCTTGGTCAGAAATGTAACTCTTGACTACAGAGCTGTGAGGCAGTAATGCTAACTACTACACCCTCCGTGCTGCCCAATGCAAAATGTCCACCATTTATAAGTAGGATTTACGTACTTTTGTGTTATTCTGTGGGCATTCAGTAGGCATTTATCTCTGCACAGATCATTTTATTTCTCTACCTATGCCAATATAAGTGATGACACTCTGATTCAGTTATTGAGTTGGAATTGCATTAACCCCATTTATCAATTACCTACGCACTATGGGGTCCGCTTCCTGCGTCTGTGAAGTGCCTGCTTCCTAGTGAATTAAATGTCTGTCACAGGCTCCCAGATGCATTATACACTGCATTCTCAGAATGGCTGCCTCTACTATGTGTACAGACAACTAGTGCCCCCGGTGGACAATATTGTGGTGAAAACCAAAGTGTGCATGAATGCATTACCGGTATTTATTTATTAAGTTTCTTATATAGTGCAACATATTCTGTTGCGCTTTACAATTGGATACATTAATAGAACAAAACTGGGTAATGACAGACAGACCTATAGGTAGGAAGGCCCTGCTCGCAAGCTTACAATCTGTATGATTTGCTTTACTAAGTCAAAAACAAAACCAAAGCTTCTCTCGGTCATGGGAATACCTGCATTTTACTTCTTGAAAACCTTAAACATGTAATTATGGTTTGTTTATTGTTTAGATGATTTATTATTTGCGTACACACAACGATTATTTTAACTATTTAACTATAACGACGTAGTTAAATCGTTTAAAATATCGTTCATATAATCGTCCAAGCGCGCTCCCGTTTGTAGTTCATCGTCCATTCTGACTGTCTAACATAACGATTTTCGTTCAGAAAATCGTTCATGTTGTACAGAATGAACGATGTCCATTCACTGTATGCATGACTAAAAAATCGTTCATGAAAATCGTTGACAAAATCGTTCATTATTTTAGTAACCAACGATTTTTGTAAACGGTTTTCGTTCACTTTTTTAAGGGAAAATCGTTAACGAAAATTGTTGGTTACTAAAATCGTTACGTGTGTATGCTGCTTGACTATCAGATGCGATTTTTTTTGTGGGATGTAAATGAATGAGTTTCATGACCTTTCCCTTTTGTCTGCTTCCACCAGGGAGGAAAAGGAACGCTGGATCCGGGCAAAGTATGAGCAGAAACTTTTCTTGGCCCTGCAGACCTGTCGAGACCTGCCCTTAGGACAGCAGCTACTGAGAGCGACTGCAGAGGAGGACCTGAGGACGGTAATCCTGCTCCTCGCGCACGGCTCTCGGGAGGAAGTGAACGAAACCTGCGGCGAGGGGGACAGGCGCACATCATTGCACCTGGCGTGCCGCAAGGGGAACGTGGTACTTGTGCAGCTGCTTATATGGGTGAGTGCAGGAAAGACGCTCCTATTTCTAGTGTTCCTGTAAGAGGGTGAGAGCTAAAATGACCACAAGGGCGGCGCTCAAGCCATACAGACTGGTGGCTAGTTTGGGCACACTTGGGCATGGCCATGTTTTGTGGATCTGGTTGTATGGCAGAAACAACATACTGTAAGGGAGAGCAGCAATGTTGTCATCAGCCGATAATCGCCTCTCGTTTAGTTTCCGGTGATTTGACCACGCTGCAGTGCTAGGGTTTGAAGATTATAACGTGGCCAACATTACCTAACAGCAGTGTACTCTGCTTTCAGGGCTTTGTGCTGACATAATGCAACTTTATTTTATCATGGAAACAATGCTCTGATTTTAATATGTTTTGTTTTAATCTTTACTTAGAGGTTCGGTCATTTTTCTCATGACCTGCAAGTTACAGCTGTCATTATACCAGAGCTTTGGTCCAACACTTGCCACAATTTGGTTAGTGACTTGGTCAATAACACATTGTTATAACATATTAGGGTTCACCATGACTGGATGAATTGTATGACAACTTCATCAGCTATAATTGTGTATGGTGCAAAAACAAACGACATGGATACTATATCTAGGACTGGGCTCCAGTGTTTAGATGGTCACAGTACAAACAGGCTACAAGTGGTGTGGGGGAGGAATCGGTATGATATACCGCCGGACGTTAGCCTGGCGGATGTCATACCGACGCTGGAATGCAGACAGTGAGGATCCCGACGGAGGTGAGTACCCCACTATCACTAACCTCCCCCCCCCCACCCAACCCTCCCTTAGGGGTGCCTATCCCTAACCCCCCCCCCCTGTAAGTGCCTAACCCTCCCTCCCCCTAGCCTAACCCTCCCGGGGGAGGGGGGCGGGTCCTAAGCCTAAGTCCCCCACGGGAGCCCCTAACCCTCCCCCGCGCGGCTGTCCCCGCCCGGCTTACCTTCGTTTGGTCTGCCGGGCGTCGTGCTCCCGGCGTAGGTATAATGACAGGCGTCAAGGTTACACAGTCGGGAAGCCGGCGGTCGGCATTTAGACCGTCTGCTTCCTGACTGCATCCCGTGGGGGACCACGAGACTTGATCCTGTTACATACAAAAAACACAACAAAGTTTATTTAAAAATAAATAAAGAAAAAGTCAATTTTATTTTAGTGAAGTTCTGTCGTACAGAATAAATTGCAAACTGTTCCTTTATATGGAATTCTATGTTACGTTCTAAACTATTTAGAACATTTTCCTGTAAGGATAAATAAACTGTGCGGCATGTGAATTCCAGGCTAAAATAATTGTTCCAGCGGATGTCCTGAGTCAGAGATTACCGCAGTGTTTCCCATACTCTGTCCTCAAGGCACCCTATTGGCGGGCACCAACAGCCGGCAAACTATATTTTGTCCCGCCCATCGGTCAGTGTGTACACACAATATATCTGTGAAAGTTCGTCCTTCACAAATATATATATATATAGCGCATCAGCTGTGCAGCACGGCAGGTGCGATATTTTGTGCAGATATATTGTTCAGTGTGTACAAACGATCAAATGACCGAACGATATATTGGGCGTAGAATCCATTGAATATGATGGTACCAATGCCCGGGCATATTCATTGGAGTCTTCTGGGTCAACCTATCGGGCGGACGATTGGTAGTTTGTGTGTGCACAAGATCGTTTGTTCATAAACCTTACCAATCATTGGATTGGCCGTTCATCCCAGTGTGTACCCCCACATAAAAGTCCAGGTTTTAAGTATCTCCATGTTTGAGCACAGCGGGTTAAATCAAAATGACAGGTACTAAGAAGTCATCTGTGCTCAATCATGGATATTCTTAAAGCCTGGACTGTTGCGGTGCCCAGAGTTTGGGAACCACTGGATTACGGTGCATGCCACAAGTGTGGATATCGGCCTTATAAATATAATCCAGCTATACACTGCCATTATTTACTTTGACGCTTACACTAGGTCTCTGTCGTTTCTCCTCAGTACGGTGTTGATGTGATGGCTCGGGACTTCCATGGAAACACGGCGCTAGCGTACGCCAAGCAAGCTGTGACCTCAGAGGTGCGGGATCTGCTGCTGCAATACGGTTGCCCCGATGAACAGTTTGTGCTCATGGCAACTCCCAACCTCTCCCGAAAAAACAATCGTAACAACAACAGCAACACAGGGGGCGGAGGAGGCTTGATGCCCACCTTAATCTAAAACAGAACAAAAAGGATGTTACGGAAAGGAGAATCGAGCACCACTCCCCCCCCTCGTACCGCACGGGGAGGAGTCAGGAATGACATGGGGAGGGGGGGGGGCGTGAAAGCACCAAGTACAGAACAAGGGGGAGAAGAGGACTAAGCCTTCGCTAGCATTTGGGAGGCAGGAAGAACGACACACGGAGGAAAGGAGGCAGAAAGCTGTCAGTTATGTGCACATTTCACCTCTACCCCAGCAGAACACTTAGGCTCTGCTCTCATCTGACAAGCACTGCTCCGCATAAATCACACGCAGGCACTGAGTTTGTCAGGTTTGAGGCTCCAATGATGCTATGTGTCAAATCACTTGGAGCTAATCTGTCCTCAGAGAATGCTGGCTTCATTACACTTGTATAGTTGAGTTCCCTCAGCCTGTACCGCTGTTTAATAGGACATGATTACTCATCATGTAGAAGGGAGCATATTAGCTGAGGAGGAAGCGCTCTCCACGCACTGCTGATTACAGGGATGTGATTGCAATATTCTTACAAGAATCATATTAGGAGAGACATTCTGGGCCTCATCTTCAGACTCCTTGTCATAATCTCGCTGCGCTTTAAAGGGTCTCTTCCTCTAAATGTAGCCCCCCCCCCTCTCCCCTAAAAAAAAAAAAAATTGGGAACAAAAAAAAATATTGTAAAAAAAAAAAAACCTTTTGCAGGGACAGTTTAGAGCGTCTGTTTTTACGTCACCTTTACAAATATTATGCATTGTGAGATTTTTTTTTTTTTTTCTTTTTTTTAAGATATATATATATTTTATTTTTCTTTTTTTTTTCTTTTTTTTTTTACAATTTACAGAAATTATTTATTTTATAGACAACACGCCAGCTGCCTGAGGTGCCCCGGTTAATGGGCTCTGTTCCTGTAAAGCACACGCGTTGCACCCCTATTCTATTGTTTCAGTACATCTGGGTCACATCGTCTCGCTGATTTGCAAAAGAAAAAGAGAGAGAGAGAGAAAAAAAAATTCCTCATAATTGAAGTGGTTACATGGATGAGCGCATTTATTTTTTTTTCTTCCCCTTGAAGGCTTACATAAGAGTCACTAATTAGGAGTAGTTTTTGGACTGAGGGAAATGAAACATATTTTCATGGAGAGTGCTCAGTGCAGAACACATACAGTAAGGAGCACGGCCAGCCGTGTACGTACAGCGCCGTGTTATCCGTGTGCAATGTATTGGAGCGCTGTGGTGCTATATTTGGTATAATGAGAAGTGACTGTGGTTAGAGGACTGTACAGATCATTAATAAAGATGGAACCCGTTTTTGGTAGACTAGGCCCGAGCAGAGGAGTAACATCCCACTTTTCTCGTTCTTCTTATGTCAGATCTATTTCAGGATAACTATGCACATAGTTCAGGGAATAGACCGTATTCTATAAGTGTACAATTCCAACATTTCCGCCAATTCTTCAATCCTCGGAAACCAACGTCTAAAATGTTTCATTTAGTACTTACTCTACTCGCTGTAAAAAATAGACACATATTGGAGCACACGACAATGGTAAACACAACACAATCACATTTTCCGTAAAGATAAATCCGGTATATAAAGCACTGCACAATCACAGGGCACCATTTTCTTGTATTATGACAGTTTTGGGCTATAATATTGTCCGTCCTTGCGGATTTCGTTGCCAGCTTACCTTTTGTGATTTTAACCAAATATCTGTCAGGTGCTGACCTCCGACGGGAGGTGTGTGAGGTCATCGCACCTGGAGGTAGAGGGCGGAACCGAGCGGCCAGGCGCCCTCTTTACCGCCCGCTCACTCAGAACAGCAGCTGAAGTCTGGGTACATGACCTATAGTCCTCCCACGGATGTGGCCAGATTGCTTTCTAGCTCTGGCTGTTCTGCATTGGGGCCCAATTACGGGATTGTGATTGAAAGGTCAAGAAAATACTGCAATAACATTGATAAAAGGAAGGAACCATTTGCTAGACCAGGGACTAGAAATAACTCAAACAGTCTAGATATACCTGTTTTGCTAAAAGCAGAAATATAAGATGATAATACAAGGTTGGGGGACTCTTACTGCCGCAGACCCTCTATGAGAGGCAGTCACCCTATATGTGCCAGCAATTGCCTAGCTACACAGCACCAATTCCAAGTCCCAAAACAGCTGGAGAGCTCCAAGTTGTCTAATCTTGAATTCAGAAAACCAGCTGGTCTCTGAAGATCTTTCAGTCCTCATTGCCATGTTTTCCATTGTACATGTGAGGATGTATCCTGATTTTTGAGTTTCATAAGCCTTGTCAGACAGTGTCACTCAGATTGATTAGCACGTAAAGGTTATCTTTACAGTTGGATTAAACTTTTGTTTACAGGTAAACTTTACAGAAAACATTTCAGGCACGAGTGTTGTAAATGAAAGTATTGTGTCCTGGTATAGCCTTTTTATGTCACCAGATCATCGCGGTGCGTTATTTGCTAGAATAGCACTGCCGTGGTAACGCGTGTGCATTTTGCAACCCCCAAGGCACCAGTTAAACACTTCTGCTCACCCCCCTCCCGCTGCAGCTAAAAATAGTAAAACCTTTTTCGTAGGTGATCGCGCAGCTTTAACTACAGGCCCAGTAATGCATATTCAACCCAAATTCACTCTTTACGTCTTACAAGAAATGGATAGTAAACCTCTTTAAGCCTGCAGAACAGAAATAGCTGGTAAACTGCTCGGCCAGTATGTTATATATTTTACTCGATGTGACCAGGTTGTGGGCACCATGTAGTCAGTCTTCATCTGCATGTCTGGGTTGTCTGTAGCTTTAAATGGAGCTATATGGATCCAAATCACCAGAATGGTCTCCGCAGTAGCTGGTGATTGATGTGCGGATCTTATTGAGCGGCAGTGACCTGCCCAGTAGTGTGATTTATGTTAGGGCAGGGCTGTCTGTGCCAGGGGCAGTGTCATGATGTGATGAGGACAATGGATGCACAGTAAGCAGAGAGCCACAGGCGGAGAGTTAGCGGAACGAGGATCCCGCCAATCCGATGCTGGAAAATCGTTATCAAATTAACCTCCTATATGAAACGAGGTCGACACACCCAACTTGTCATATCTTCAGAATTCACGAATATCCGTAGTAGAATAAGTTACATGCAGGTAGCTTCCCATTCCTGTGCACGTTGAGAACCTGAAGCAAAGCGAGACAGCGTAAATGGGTAACAGTCAGTGACTAAATTTGTATATTCACACTACACAGTCTGATCCCCAGATCTCCACACTTTCCTCGTTGTCAGACAGCTTTACCCAGCTGTACGTAGCACTTTTCAAAGGGAGGAAATGGGATTATGTTTTGGTTTAATTTTTTGTTTTGTTTTGTTTTTTTGTTTAATTATGCCAGATGGCAGCACAAGAAGATAATATGCCTCCTGGATATATTGTTGTTGAATCACACCTTTTGAACAGTGAAGTGACATATTGTACACTGCATGCTAGTGACCAATACGCTGGAGGAACCATTCTTCGGAAGAGCAGGGGCCAGTTAGCCATATATATATGGCACCCCAAGGACTAGTAATCTCTCAGCCATGACGCATCTACACGTTTTGCATTACGAAGGGGTGGGGTGTGGAGGGGGTTATCTCGCTCAATATGGGACACTAACATTGAATCGCTCTACAAAAAAAAGAAATCCACACTACAGACATCTGAGAGTTCTCTGATTGATTTTTATTGTTATTTATCAGAACTTGGCTATATTCTACAAGGTGACCCTACAGCCTTCCGCAGTGTCTAACCTGCGCCCTGAAACCGCACAGAGCCACCTACGGCCATGGCGCCTAAGTTGTGAGATTCCTTTCTGAGTACAGTGCGCGAGCACTACAATAAAAGGGAGTACCTGAGATGGAGAAGAAGCAGGAGATGGATACAATGTATTGTCATCTCCTCCAGGCAGAGAGTCCGGCTTCAAAACACATCCACCCCATGAACTTTGGAAGGGGCACTCTTATTTAATAATTTTTTTTTTTTAAATCTCTTTGGACCGGATGCGGAGACCGTTACTGCCCCTCGAGTAGTGTGTACCTTATTCCCGATCACCACTCTGCAACGCCTCTATCCCAAGGTGTTACCTGGCAGAGTTCTCTGGGTTTTGTTTTTTTTTTTTTTTGTATTTTATTTCCCGTGTCTGTTGATTATGTTGTCTAAGTTATACAGAATTCTTTTGTATCGTGTCTTATTAGAGGATGCAAAATGTATGGAAAATAAAAACTGAGGAAAAAAAACAATTTGAATAGAAACAATCTGGTCCTGTTTTTGACTTTTTTAGATCATTTTAAAGTCGGTCTGTAAATCCGTCAGCCGGCGCTAGGTGTGTCCCGGATCATCTTACCTGCTGGTTCTGGAAACTGACATGAAAGCGCATTCTTAGGGGGAGATTTATCAAACCTTCCACAGAGGACAAATTGAGACTTCCATAGCGACCATTCAGATTTTATCTATCATTTTATATAACGTACGAGATAAATTTTTGATCGCTATGGTAAACGCCTCCATGTCCTCTTTTAAAGGTTTAATAAAGCTCCCCCATAGTCTTAGCCGTTTTGCCTCAATCAGTGATAAGATATCAGACTGCTGAAGACTATTCAAGATTATAAATATAAGAGTAGCCTAGGTACAATACGGTATATAGCTGCTTTAAACCTCTCCTTTCTTGCCCAATACAAGAACAACATACAGCAAATACAATTTTAGGATAGGTTCAAAGAGAGCGCTCCCGATATCAATATATAAAACAGATAAATGAAAGTCCCAGCAACTCTTACAGCATCTTCTTTCTTTAAATTTCTCTTTTTCCCTCTCTCCATTGATTTTCCATATTAAAAAGAAAACAAAACGTGTAGACTCTTCTATGACTTAATCTCTTGTGGAAGAGTTACAACCACCACACAAGGAAAATCTGTACATTTATCACTCCGGCAAATGGTTCGTCCTCAAAAGGATAAGTATAGCAGGATAACGTACCCTACTTACTTCGTGATTAATTACACCGTGTGCATAGAGGTATCTTTATCAATACGATTTCAAAGTAGACACCACATGTGCAGTACATCCAATATGTTTCATCCAAGTAAATATACATTACTCATGTAGTACTAGTATATTACCATGTATATTTGCAATAGAAAACCTCTCCAAACAAGGGGCTGCGTACCGTACTCGCATAGCTGTCGTATAGATCTCTCCCATCAAGGTATCTTTCAAAATAATTTTCAGGAATCCGCCATATGGTTATCATGTTGTAGATATGTAATAAACACAATTTATTCCTTAGAAAACATCACAAAACAGTCTTAAAAATTCTTATAAAATCCAAAATAACAGGAGTGGCCAGAAGCTCTGATTTCCAAACAGCAGAGGTTTAAAGTGCATGCAGATGGTACAATATAGTTGTCCAGATACAGGCCCTTATTCAGAGCCGTACGCTCTGAGCAGAGCGCACGCTCTGAATGAGGGCCGCCCTCCATAAAAATGGAGCGTCCTCCTGGACGCTCGTATAGCTGTGGGTCACCACCCACAGCCTATACGAGCGTGCAGTTTGATGGCCGCGATGGTCGTGACCATCGCGACCATCGAAACTGCAAGCCGGAGCCTGCGGTTGAGGTTTTCAACCGCAAGGCCCGGAGTGATTTTGGCTCTATCAGAGCCAAAATCACTCCCATTGACATCACTAGTGATGTCAGTGGGCCGGCTTCTGACGGTAGGCGTTCCCTTGGGAACGCCCCCGTCAGGGAGGCACACCCACCAAAGGGGGCGTGCTGTCAATCAACATCGACAGCACGCCCCCTTTGATCAGACACAACGAGTGAAGGACTTTCCTTCGCTCGTCGCGTCTGGCGCATGCGCACGACGGAGCTCCCTCCGTCGTGCGCATGCTCAGTGCAGACCATTGACCCACTTGCGAGTGGGTCTGAATCAGGGCCACAGTCACTAAAATACCTCCAGAAGTTCAGGGATTCAGCAGGTCCAATCCTTTTAAAGGCACTTTCCCCCACATTCAACACGTTTCGAACAGGTCTTTTCAAAACATAAGTGGGTTAAGTGCTGAACAGTCTCCTTTTATACAGCCAGGCACCAATCAAAACTGGTGGAGCCGGAAGTAGTTTGCATATAGATTAAAACATACATTACTTTTACAATCAATGAACCTACCCTTCTACAAAATAAAGGTTTTCTCTAGGGGGACGCCATCTCCAGGACCGGTAGCCTGGCGCACACCCTAAGAACAAGTAAACCACGATCTCCATACATTGGGACTACACCGCTGTAACGGTGATGAAGTTCCGGCGGTGTAGTCCCGATGTATGGAGATCGCAGGACTCCCGTCCAGTTACTTGTTCTTAAGTTGTGCGCCAGACTACCGGTCCCGGAGATGACGTCCCCATAGAGAAGACCTTTACTTTGTAGAAGGGTAGGTTCATTGATTATGCATGGTAACATACTAGTGGACATGAGTAAGGTATATTTACTTGGATGAAACATTGGGTGCACTGCACAACTGGTGTCTACTTTGAAATCGTATTGATAAAGATACCTCTATACACACTGTGTAATTAATCACGAAGTAAGTAGGGTACTTTATCCTGCTATACTTATCCTTTTGAGAATGAACAATTTGCTGGTGTGATCCAACCACCACACAAGGAAAATCAGTAAATGTAACGGTCATAGAAGAATCTATACATGTTTTGTTTTCTGTCTCTTTTTTTTTTTTTTTTTTTTATATATGGAAAATCAACAGAATGAGGGAAAAAAACGGAAATTTAAAGAAAGAAAGCGGACGCTGTAAGAGTTGCTGGACTTTGATTTATTTGTATTATATATTGATATTGGGAGTGCTCTTTTTGAGCCTATCCTAAAATTGTATTTGCTGCTGAAGACTCTTATTTATATGTGTATACTTATGTCTGCTTTTACATATGTCCAACTTATTGACCACCATTTATCTTAGTGACCGTAAAGGGGGCCAACCATGGCCCAGGGCTGGAGATGATTCCTGTACTCTACAATCTGAATCTCTTATGTTGCCATCTTGGTTTAGGCAAACCTCTAGAAAGGAACAAGTGCACTATTAAGAAAATGATCTTAAGAGGTAGAAGGTGGTTCTAAGTTTATTAATGAATATTCTTCATAGTTCACATTTTAAATTCTAATATTTTTATAAATTGTCACCTGTGTTTAAGCATGGATATCCTTAAAACCTGGACTGTTCGGGTGCATTGAGTAACCATTGGGTTAATGAATATACTGGAGAGCCACATGCAAACCCATCCAAGCTGAAAACTGGTGATGGTGCATCAAATATCACTATAACAATATACTGAAAGTCTGAGCCTCTTATCTCTTCACCCACGTGAGAGTTACAGGACACCGAAGCTGCCTTTATGTCTATACACTTACACACTGCAATGTTAATCACATACATATATTCCACTTCCCCATATAAAAGTCATACACAACGTGACTTATTATAGCCAGTGTTCCCTAGTGCAGCTCTGTGCACCCTCATTAAACAACTCCCAAATTGTATGTTGAAACGGTATATGTTCAGGAAGTCGTCGGACACAATGCCGACCGCCGGCTTCCAGGCGAGGGTTAAATGACAGGCGTCTAAATCATTTTACCAACGCCGGGAGACCGGCACCCGGCATCCCGATCGAAGGGATGCCGGGTGCGGACAGCCGCGGGGTTAGGTTTAGGGCTCCCAGGGGGGTAACAGGGTTAGGCCGCCCGGCATCCCGATCAAAGGGATGCCGAGCTCGGACAACCGCGGGGGGGAGGGTTAGGGTTACGAACCCCCCCGGAAGGTTAGGTGTAGGCTAGGGGAAGGAGGGGTTAGGGTTAGGCACCCTCCATGGAGACTTGGGTTCAGGCAGTGGGGAAGGAGGGGTTAGGCACCCTCCATGGAGACTTGGGTTTAGGCAGTGGGGAAGGGGGGGTTAGTGGGTAAAATTATGTTAGTTTATACTTACCTTTAGGACGATCGGGATTTCCTCCTTTGTCTGGCTGCCGGCAATAAATCATACCGAATGCGTTGAAACACGTTAGAATATCTCATTCCAACAAACAATATTTTTAGATTTTAAACATTGGCCTACAGAATCTGTCTGGCTGTTAGCTACCCCGCATTCGTATTTATCTGCCCGGCTCTCCCTTCCCCCTTACATGTTGTCGCATGACATCACAGGAGAAGCTATGACAATTGTGCTGCTCCCTCTGAATTATTGCAGCTTTTGCAAATGATCATTACTGAGTTTCACAAATGTGGAATTGGTCTATGAACTCTGCACTGTAAAGCTTGGATGAGGATACACAATAATGGGCTCGATATAATGAATAAGAAAAGTGGAAATAAGGAGAACAATGGGCTCAATCATGTCTTATCAGCACAGCATTTTGTGGATTCAACAAAGCAAATGAGTGATTGAGTCTCAGTAAGTCCAGCTGTAATAAAACAGGACCAGCCTCGGGGAAAGACTATATTATGCTGTAATAAAGAGTCTGACAACTTCGAGGAGATTTACACCAAATAATCAACAATTTACTAATGTAATAAAATGACATTTGATATATTACACTCATTCTATATCTTGTCATATAGAATATCATATTGTAGCGTGCTGTACAAATGAGATAATTAGAGACATTGGGCCTGATTCAGTAGTGATCGCAACTGCGTAAGCAGATCGGCAGATTGTTGGGAATCGCATATAAACAGCGCATGCGCTGTGATTACACACGCACACAGGGCTCCATCATAGAGTGAGTGACAGGCTGTGAGCGTTTGGGGGTGATGATGGGGGGGGGGGGGGGGGTTGGAGAAACGCAGGAGTGCCTGTCCGTTTGAATGCCGTTACATGGGCGTGCATAAATTAGCCGCTGTGATGGCATATGCAGCCTGAGTACACACTGCGTGCGAGGAGACTTATACCCCTTTTACACCAGAGCAAAAACCTGGGTTTTTGCTGGGTCTACCCGGGTCGCAGCTCAGTGTAAAAGGGTCCCTGAAAAATAACCTGGGTCAAGTGACCCTGCAATCCAACCCAGGTAGCTACCAGGGTTGGACCCAGGATGGACCCAGGTAATGGTGCAGTGTAAACGGTGCAACCCAGGTTATCTGACCTGGATCATGCCTAAAATGAGCGGATTGGTGGTTGTGGAGCATTCACCTCCCACTGTTTATGACCTCACAGGTTTAGCAGGGCAGACCTGAGTTCAGTGTGATCAGGGCTGACCTGGGAGTAACCCAGATCAAAGGTGCAGTGTAAATGGGTCTGACCAGGGTTGGAACCATGTCCAAAAACCCAGGTCGGACCTGGGTTTTTGGTGGAAAAGAGGTATTACAGTTTCTGCGTAGGATTAGACCTGCTGTAATTGTGTGACGGACCGATGTGCTTCGATGGTACCGATGTATACGCAGGAGTGCGAGGTATTACGGATGTGAGAAAGCAGCAGCGGGCGTCTCTATGCAGCTGCAATTGTGATCCGTACTGACCGGCATTACAAACGCGTGCTTGAAATGATGTCAACAACCGGTTCTGTTTTCTAATACCCCTTTCACACAAAAGACCCTGGAAATCTATCAACCCGGGTCTCAGCTGCAAACCTTTCACACTACACCAAAAATCCTGGAAATTCCCGGGTCGAATGTGTTCACACTGAACCTGGGTGAGCAACCACTGAGGACTCTGCTGCATGTGCTCCCTGTCATGTGGTCTGGCGCCCATAGGTAGCTTAGCCGGCCGATCTCGCAGATTATCTGAATCTGCGTTGCACAACGCAGCTCGGATAAGTCCTGCACGCAGGAGGCCTGATGCTGCCTGCTGCATTACCATAATTGCAAGGGCGGAATTGCAAAACTGCTTGTGTGCAGCTTTGCAATTCTGTCCTAAGCTGAATCAGGCCCATGGTCCGTCTTATGGGCATGTGATGGGTGTGTCACAAAGTGGTTGCAGGCTCAGACACACAATTGGATGCCATTGGAAAATCTGCACTTACCATGGGGCTGGTGCAAGTTCTGATGGCGCCACAGATGATACGTCTAAACACACTAAAATTAAGTGTCTCAGAACAGCGAAAGACGCAGCTGCAGCAGTACAGAGTATTTTATGTCCGTGGTAATAACTGCTGAATAAATACATTTTGATTCCACAACGTACTGTGATAGAAGCTCTGATAAAGTGGTCAATGGCAGGTACATTTTGTCCTAGGTTTTTGGCCTATGTGTTCTAAAAAAAACCCGGGAGAAGTCTGTTTTATAAGCAGACCAGAGTAACGGCTTTTGGAAAAGCCAGTTTGGGGCCTGGGGGTGTGGATGTGAACAGAGGGAGGGCTCCATCCCCAGGCCACTCCAGGTTTTGGGCCTTTCAGCCTGGTAACAGGCTCATTACGGCTTGCAGCTGGAAATGGCTAATATAAGCATTGTTTGTTTGTGGCTCACACCTGGGAGAGCAGGCAGACTAGCCTGTTCAGGGAAACTTGGTGATAAGTACTGTGCACGTGTTTTGTTGATGGTGAGGGCAATAGGCCCTACCATTAGTATAGAGAGGGAATCTGCTGTGTAGCTAGTGCCCAGCCGGGCTAGGACTTATGTTTATGTTTTGTTTATATTCATTTGGCACAATAAAGACTGGCAATGATCAGTTTGTACGAGAACCCCTGACTTGTATCCTGCTTCTACGGCTGCTGTGTGTGTAAAGAGGGAGTCCATCTACCCCAGGAGAGGGACTCCTGTCCCGACTGTGTCACAGTACGTTAGTAAAACATACAAAATGCCAAAGGGGGTGAATACTTTATATAACTGATTCGGGCCTGCTAATGTAGCAATGTCAAGGGGTCCGGGCTTAGATTTTGCTCTGGTGCCTGTGACCCTTTAATCAGGTCACTGCATATGGGTCCAGTGCTCGGGACCCTCACACGTCTGGCAACTGTTATGTCTAATTTTCCCTACACAAATCCCTGTAGAAGTTTGGAGATAAACCGCACTCTGCCAGTGTGTTACACAGAAGCAGATCTGACACCCCTGAGTGTATTTATATTCTGTACATATGTCTAAAAAGACTGCTTTTTTTTTGGCTATTATCTCCTATAGGCAGTAAGTCCTTAGCTTTGTGTTCAGCCTATTTCCCAGGCCTGTTTTGCAGCTCATCCACAAATTCACATCACTCGGGAGGGAGCAAATGCACGCCGTGTTCGGAAAATGCATTCGTTTCCGACCAAGGCTGGGGATCACTGATCCTAGCAGCTTGCTCTCTAATCTTCTAGAAAAGCCGGGGGCTGGCAGAACAATGCTCAGATAAAAGTGGTGAATGGGAATACTAGAGGACCAAAATATAAAAGAGAAGAGCAAGGGAACAAGATGAAGATACTGCGAGCGGAAGGGTTGGAAAGAGACAGCAGGACCATGAGGAAGGTGAAGGCAGAGATTATTTTAGGATGAATCTATAGTGAGAAAAAAAGAGAAGAGAGTATCAGCGGTCTAGAAGATAGAGAGGAATCAAGAATGATGTGAGAGAAATCATTTAAATCCTCTGACTTCACAAATGTTACTTTGCAAAATGAGAGCAGAAGACAAGTCCATTTATCTCCACTATTCCTCATTTAGGAAAGCCTTTTATCAATCCCAAATTAACAATTTTCTCTTTAAAATCTGCGGTGATTCTTCTTCCCCCTGCGACCGCTCAACTGCAGCGTTATGAGTTATCGGAGGAATTGCAGCAGCTCGTCCTGTCCATTAAATGCACTATTGACGAGTGCATTAAAAACGAACAGCGGCTTAATAGTGGAAATGACGGATCCTCTCCAGTCATCGATTCTATGGGTAAAATACAGAGCTCGGGGAAGGTGGGAACTGACTCCCTGCTCCCGCATTAATCTGCTTGTCTCTGGGGCTGGAATAGCCAGCTTGGTACGCGGCACGGGGCCCTGCGTCAGCTCAGCTGTGCTCACTGGGTGTCAGGAACCCCAGTCAGGATGGCATCGGCAGATTTGTCCTGGTACAATAATATGGAGAAAAAACATTTCCACAGGTAAATGTGAGTATAAAGCGCAGTATCCCAATGTGAGGCCTGTCGCGGGGGTGTAGTAGGTATTACCGCCAGCCACATGGTCGGCGGTTCAAATCCCGACAGCGGCAGCCCGACAAGGGTGAAGATCGCAATCGTCCCTAAGGTAAGTATCGCTAACCTTATTCCCCCCCCAAATCTCCCTTAGGGGTGCCTAACCCTAACCTCCCCCCCCCCAAATACCTAACCCTAATCCCCCCTCTAAGTGCCTAAACCTAACCCTCCCTTCTCCGCGGCCTATACCTAAGTCCCCCGGGGGGGTGCCTAACCCTAACACCCCCTTTCCCTAGCCTAAACTTAACCCTCCCGGGAGGGTGCCTGATCTTAAGTCCCCCCGGGAGCCCTAAACCTAACCAGTGGCTGTCCGTGCCCGGCTTACCTTCGTTCAGTATGCCGGGTGTCGGTCTTCAGGCGTATGGTTAATGAGAGGCGTCGAGTTTTTGACGCCTTCATTAGTACCACGCCGGGATTAGAAAGTCTGGAAGCCGACGGTCGGCATTTAGACCATCAGCTTCCAGATTACATCCCTGTCGTGGGTACTGCCGCCAGCTATACACGGTATATGTAGGGTAGTGTTTAGTAATGACCCCATGAAGACATTTCTCTGTTACTGACAGGTTTGGTGCATGGTCAGAGCCCTGAAAGGAAATGAAACCACTTCTCCCAGGTTTGGGCCTAAAGGTTAGGCCAGGGGTTCCCAATTGTGGTCCTCAAGGCACCCCAACAGTTCAGGTTATAGAGATATCCATGATTGAACACAGGTCGTTACATGAAATTGAGGTACTAATTAGGTTACCTGTGGTCAAGAATGGATAACCTTAAAACCTGGACTGTTAGGGCGCCTTGAGGACAGAGTTTGGGAAGCTCTGGGTTAGGCCTTGTGTATCCTAACGCTGCCTATTCTAGCAAATAAAAAAGTCCTTTATATTCTCAATTTAGGAAGAAATCATTTATCTAGATATATTGTTAGATCCATGGGTAAAGATAAGGCACCATGGCTCCAATAATAGCAAACATACAGCAAATGAGCACTATGGAGTTGTTGATAACATTGTATAACACAGGACACATTATTATTATTATTATTTAGTACAGTACATACCACAGCAGCAGCACAGCCACAGCCTGTAGAGTAGTGGTGGCTATTCTTGGTCCTGAGGAAACCCTATCACAGTGGAGAATCCAGGTGGGGGAAAGGGGTGCAATTAGGGCGAATGCCCCTCCTCCCCAAACATGGACGCCCTTCCTTCAGGTGGGCATGACCTTGGAGGTGGAGCTGGCTGAGATCTTGGCCCTGAGCAGGAGAGGGAAGTAGGTCATGGCCCGACGAACGAGAAGGTGTGTGTTAGGAGGCCGATCACTCTGTCCATAGCTACCAATCGTCGTCTTGCTAGCATTTATCAAGTACATTCTATAAAATACTAGGTATAAGCTGATTGGTTGATGTGGGCAACTCTTTAGAAAGATGGATACATCTCCTACCTTAGTCTTATCAGGAGAATATGGCTGATGGCCCATGTACCACTGGGTGAAAATCGCTGTTCTAACCAGTTAATTTTTTATTATGATTTATTGACTGTGTCATTGTTTAAAATCTTTTAAGTTAAAAAGTTTTTTTTTTTTAAATCAATAAAATTCTTGGCGAATGGGTCAAAATGGCAAACCAACGGGACTGTCCGGATGAAAACAGTGACTCCTCACACAGCAGAGGCTGCAGGTGTGTGGGCTGAACCATAAGATGACATCCTATCACTTCGCTAGGAACTGGTGACATCATTGGGGAAGTGAACTGGCCGACCCCATTCTCGTGATTTCTCCCTACAAAATGGCTGCCCCTCCTATGTCTTGATAATGGCGTACTTAAACGCAATTGCTGTGTTCTCACACATTCCTTGCTTCATGCCTGGATATTGCGCAGCCGGATAGCTCGACTTTTATACAGCTCTCCACCAATTCTCTCTTTGAACCAATATTCATCAGGATACAACTCATCAACTCAACAAGGCCTTAGGTGGGGGACAGTGTGCCACAAAATGTGCCTATGGGGCCGGCAATTCTGCATCTGCCTAGGGAGCCTCTTTGGAGCATGCTCGGCCCAGCACATGTGGCCATTAGGGGATTTTGGAGCCAGTGATGACTTGACATAGTTATAGGCAGGATCCCTCGTCCTTGGCCCCTATAGCAGCCACATCCTCCTTATAGTTCCCTCTCTTGGCTTCAGCTCACCGAATAGCCACTACCCATGTAGGCAATAAATGAAATTTGAAATGCAATTTAGTTTCTTTGCTTGATGACCAGGTATTGTGGGAGATGGCTGGAGTTATATACAGTGCAGCTTGCTATTCTAAGTACTGTTGAGCCATCCACCAAATACCAAGTTCTCCGCCATCGATGGTGCAGATCCCCGCAATTTTTTTCCTTTCTCCCTGGCACCAGGACACGGAGCCTAGCTCCGTAACCCGAATGAAGAGACATGCGAAGCCCTGTCCCCAGCTCTGACTGGCCCATTGTCTGGAGAGTAATAGAGCATAGATGGTTACCCCACCAATGGTTATCCCTACTATGATGCAGAAGCAGTTCAAGAGAGGAAGGGCCTGTGTGCTGTCTCCTTACGTGATCCTTCCTCTCGCGCATGCGCAGATCTCATGGAAAATGGAACAGGTGCCATTTTACCGGTGGTTTTTCTCCTGCGAATGGTCAGAGCTTCAAGAAAATGTCACCCACACCATTTTCATGATGATTACAGTACATGTGGTGGGGAAGGGTGTGCGTTGTGGACCTCCCATTATAAATACACTCATGCTATAATGCCTTACAATTATCAGGCAATAATATTTCAGGTAGGATGTTCCCTTTGGGAGATGTCCCCAGAGAAGAGTCAGTGGTTTGTACTGACCTCATACAATTGGTGGATTTGATGGCTGGTTTGTGCATTTTAGTGGCTAAAACTCACAGTGTTTATTGTCCTAAAAATCCATCAATCCCAATCAACATGTGATTGCGACGGACAATAAATCTGATTGGACGATCAGCACGTCTGACAGTACATGTGGTCTGGTCCCCAGTCAGAAATAGCTATTCGGGCCACCTTCAAATTCAACTACACGTGTCAGGCCTGATCTGACAGAGGTCTGGCTGTGTGTCTACTTCGGTGTTTGTACGGTCTGCAGTCATACGGTTACCATTCGCAGTGTCGGCATTCAGACCTGGTCGACATTCCCGTTTTGACATAGTGAATGACAAATTTGTATACCACATCCGTTTGTATGTTCACCTTTGCTAGAGATAATAAAAGGCAGCATAAGCCGTCTACAGAGGGGTAAGATACAGTTCCAGCCAGCACATGTAATAATAGAAATATCATACATAAATGCATTTTTTTCAGCTGCTTGTAATAAAACGCCTGCAAGGTGAACACGCTGCTGTATCAGGTATAATAAATGGTGGATGGGCTAATAGACGTAGAGGACTGTCTAACGCCCTCTTGCAGTACAGACTATTAGGGCCACAAAGCGCTTCTCTATTATTGCATAGGAACAATTACACTGACAGTGATACATGGTATAATTTGCTTTTTACGGCTGAATTGTAGCTAATTTTAGGAACAATTACTCTGTTTAGTTTTGAATTCACATTTATTAATTTTTCAAAATAAGGCAGTGACAAATAATGTGTAAATACAAACAAGAACGGCAGTAGCAATAAATAACGGGGGCAGCAGTATACAATAGAATACAAAGCATAGATAAATATAATGCTCCAGTATACAATGGAGCACAAAGCATAGAGAAATATAATTCTCCAGTATACAATGGAACACAAAGCATAGAGAAATATAATGCTCCAGTATACAATGGAACACAAAGCATAGAGACCTATAATGCTCCAGTATACTATAGAATACAAAGCATAGATAAATATAATGCTCCAGTATACAATGGAGCACAAAGCATAGAGAAATATAATGCTCCAGTATACAATGGAACACAAAGCATAGAGAAATATAATGCTCCAGTATACAATGGAACACAAAGCATAGAGACCTATAATGCTCCAGTATACAATGGAGCACAAAGCATAGAGAAATATAATGCTCCAGTATACAATGGAATACAAAGCATAGAGAAATATAATGCTCCAGTATACAATGGAATACAAAGCATAGAGAAATATAATGCTCCAGTATACAATGGAGCACAAAGCATAGAGAAATATAATGCTAAAGTATACAATAGAATACAAAGCATAGAGACATATAATGCTCCAGTATACAATGGAATACAAAGCATAGAGACATATAATGCTCCAGGATACAATGGAACACAAAGCATAGAGAAATATAATACTCCAGGATACAATAAGAATACAAAGCATAGAGAAATATAATGCTCCAGTATACAATTAAACACAAAGCATAGAGAAATATAATGCTCCAGTATACATAGGAATACAAAGCATAGAGAAATATAATGCTCCAGTATACAATGGAACACAAAGCATAGATAAATATAATGCTCCAGGATACAATGGAATACAAAACATAGAGAAATATAATACTCCAGTATACATAGGAATACAAAGCATAGAGAAATATAATGCTCTAGTACACAATGGAGCACAAAGCATAGAGAAATATAATGCTCCAGTATACAATGTAACACAAAGCATAGAGAAATATAATGCTCCAGTATACAATGGAATACAAAGCATAGAGAAATATAATGCTCCAGTATACATAGGAATACAAAGCATAGAGAAATATAATGCTCTAGTACACAATGGAGCACAAAGCATAGAGAAATATAATGCTCCAGTATACAATGGAGCACAAAGCATAGAGAAATATAATGCTCCAGGATACAATGGAACACAAAGCATAGAGAAATATAATGCTCCAGGATACAATGGAATACAAAGCATAGAGAAATATAATGCTCCAGGATACAATGGAACACAAAGCATAGAGAAATATAATGCTCCAGTACACAAAGGAGCACAAAGCATAGAGAAATATAATGCTCCAGTATACAATGGAATACAAAGCATAGAGAAATATAATGCTCCAGGATACAATGGAACACAAAGCATAGAGAAATATAATGCTCCAGGATACAATGGAACACAAAGCATAGAGAAATATAATACTCCAGGATACAATAAGAATACAAAGCATAGAGAAATATAATGCTCCAGTATACAATTAAACACAAAGCATAGAGAAATGTAATGCTCCAGTATACATAGGAATACAAAGCATAGAGAAATATAATGCTCCAGTATACAATGGAACACAAAGTATAGATAAATATAATGCTCCAGGATACAATGGAATACAAAACATAGAGAAATATAATGCTCCAGTATACAATGGAATACAAAGCATAGAGAAATATAATGCTCCAGTTATACATAGGAATACAAAGCATAGAGAAATATAATGCTCTAGTATACAATGGAACACAAAGCATAGAGAAATATAATGCTCCAGGATACAATGGAATACAAAACATAGAGAAATATAATACTCCAGTATACATAGGAATACAAAGCATAGAGAAATATAATGCTCTAGTACACAATGGAGCACAAAGCATAGAGAAATATAATGCTCCAGTATACAATGTAACACAAAGCATAGAGAAATATAATGCTCCAGGATACAATGGAATACAAAACATAGAGAAATATAATGCTCTAGTATACAATGGAATACAAAGCATAGAGAAATATAATGCTCCAGTATACAATAGAATACAAAGCATAGAGAAATATAATGCTCCAGTATACAATGGAATACAAAGCATAGAGAAATATAATGCTTCAGTATACAATGGAATACAAAGCATAGAGAAATATAATGCTCCAGTATACATAGGAATACAAAGCATAGAGAAATATAATGCTCCAGTATACATAGGAATACAAAGCATAGAGAAATATAATGCTCCAGGATACAATGGGAATACAAAGCATAGATAAATATAATGCTCCAGTATATAATGGAACACAAAGCATAGATAAATATAATGTTCCAGTATACAATAGAATACAAAGCATAGATAAATATAATGCTCCAGTATACAATGGAATACAAAGCATAGATAAATATAATGCTCCAGTATACAATGGAATACAAAGCATAGAGAAATATAATGCTCCAGTATATAATGGAACAGAAAGCATAGATAAATATAATGCTCCAGTATACAATAGAATACAAAGCATAGAGAAATATAATGCTCCAGTATATAATGGAACAGAAAGCATAGATAAATATAATGCTCCAGTATACAATAGAATACAAAGCATAGAGAAATATAATGCTCCAGTATACAATAGAATACAAAGCAAAGAGAAATAGAATGCTCCAGTATACAATGGAATACAAAGCATAGAGACATATAATGCTCCATAGACCAAATGAAGTCAATCTGCAGCCTAGACATGGCGGATGCTGACATTTTGTGTACTATGTTCAGGAGTATGTAGCCAATCGGTTGAATAGGAACTAGTGTCATCACTAAGGAATTAACCACTCTCAGACATTTTGCCTCGATGATGTCACTGTTTCCTAGTGAGTTGATAGGTTGCTAGATTTAATCTGCAGCCTAGACATGGCGGATGCTGACATTTTGTGTGCTATGTTCAGGAGTATGTAGCCAATCGGTTGAATAGGAACTAGTGTCATCACTAAGGAATTAACCACTCTCAGACATTTTGCCTCGATGATGTCACTGTTTCCTAGTGAGTTGATAGGTTGCTAGATTGGTTCCGCCCACTAAAAGGCTCCAATCACTAAGGCAAATAAATGTCATGACCAGGGTTTCTCGGCATGCCGGCCGGCAGGTAATACCTGTGAGGATGCTATGGCGAGGAGCGTCTGGCGGGGTGCATTGGCTGCGCGTAGTCCTGTGCGGGCATACTGTCACTCTGGTCTGGTTAGGCCTGGTGGTGTTTCCGTTCCGTTCTGGCATGGGTGCCTCCATCTTGCCTCCCGGACATGTGACCTAGTTGCCCTATCCTGGTGTGTCACATGCTCTCTCTAGCCTTTCACAGTGCGGCACTGATTATTTAAGGGAGTGCAGAGCTTCCTTTCATTGCCAGTGCAACGTGTTTCTCAGCGAGAGCTGAGAGTTCCTGTGCTTGTTCACATGTCTGTTGGGATCATTACCTAGCCTGCTTCACCCTGCCTGTTCCAGCCCGCTGGATTCTCCTGCCTCCTCCATTACCTCTCTCTCCCTTGCCTGAGTACCTGTGTCAGCTGTTACCCTGCACTCTGCCTCCACTTACATTCCTCGGGACATTATTTTCTTCACCCTGCACTTTCATTTCAGTCTCACAAAACCTGGGATACTGGACTGTCTTCAGTTATCACTACTTGGACTATTTCCCATTGCCTTACTACAGTTCCCAAGTGCACTTTAGTGCTATACCCGGACTTTTGTTTTACCACATTCATGTCTGTTAAGTCACTCATTAAAAACTCCACGTTTATTTTTAAAGCTGCTTCAGTGTCTGCTCCTATTACCACCCCGGGCCCACAACAAAACCAGAACCTCATAATAAAAGCATTGATGCTAAAGGATTCTATTTAGTGTGTTTTCCTTCCATATTTACCACTGTCCTGTGACATTTCCTATTCCGTGATCCACATACTTTGTTGCTATATCCCATTTTTAGACAAATAAAACAATGTTTATGGCAACTGTTTAAAAGTTTTCGCATTTGCAAAAAATTGAATTACATTTGATATCATCACTACTCCTAGAGATAACAGATGACGCGTTTCGCAGTGAATCAAAGTATTGTTGCTCTGGCACAATTCCACAAATTATTGCATTGTTCAGTGGGTGGTGAGGCTGCCAATTTGTTGCACAACACCCTCCGCACCTAGATGCCCTCCCCCACCCCCAGTTCTCTCAGAAGGGATATTGAAAAAGTTGTTAAGCATGATAAACAGAGCAATTTACCATAATGACTGTGCCCTACTGAGATTTATTCTGTCGTCTACTTATGCAGCAGTGAAGGAAGGAACTTCCTCTTTATCTTTTCTCTCAACCTCCCCTTCTCCCTCCCCCACTGCATCTCTCTGTCACCACCCCTCACTCTCTCCTGTGCATCTCTGACGCTGGTGGGAGAAGTCACAGGTCATACCGTATCATTACATTCCAACACGATGTCATAATCTCTATCAGCAGTCGACTTTATTATATAGATATACCAGTATACCGATACATAACTGCAGATATTATGGTGGGGAGGTAAAACATCAAGTTATACTCCTTACAGCTATTTCATGTAGCATTTAGTTCTCAAATTACTTACTTCCAAACATAATTCTGTTTAATATAATTGCTTTACAATGTATTTTACCTCCAAAAGGCATAACATTAAATATATGTTTTTCCCCTCATACTTGGTATTATTTTAATAGCATCCAGTACCTTCATGTCTACAAATATCATTAATACAATCACTGTCTATAGAAGCCAATTGGCCCGTAAAAAGACCTCTCCACACGGGGCAGCAAGCTATGCTATAAATATGCGTCTATTATATATTCCAAATATATGTGCGTTGGCATGTTACTGTTATTTTTATCGTCTTTGTTTTGTTTACGTTCTTATTATGTTTGTGATATATATTTTAGTGCCTATATGCTTAGTTTATTTGATCGCTGATATATGGGTGATAGGAGCCCTGAACAAGGACTCAGTATCTCTCTCTGGGGGCCTATTCATCAACACTAAAATAACGTTTTTAAGGACATTTTCCTTAATTACCGTTATTTTAGTATTCATGATGACACTTAACACAGGAGATATCATTGATATCTCCTGGTTAAGTCCACCTGCGTTAATTTCCACACTCCCCATACATTAGTACATTAGTATGGGGATATGGAAATTAGGCTATTCATAAAATCCTGAAAATTATGTATTTTCGGAATTTGATGGAGTTACTATCCGATGGGGTATAGCATGTGACACTTACTTGTGTCAGCGTGGGCAGGTCCCCTGGCATTTCCCTCCGGCACTCTGGTCTCTCCTCTGGCTCCGGTGGCTGCTCTGACACTGTGTTCTCCCAACAGAACACAATAAAGTTTAGGAAAAGAAAAACTTTTTTTTTTTTTTTTCTTTTAAACTTTATTGTATTCTGCCGGGAGAACACGTGTCTGAACAGCCACCAGATCTGGAGGCAGCTTCAGCAGCCAGGTTAGTGCTGGACAGAGGGGAGGTGAACGGATGGGTTGGGGGGGGCACACAAAATGACCGCATCTGTAGGCAGTACTGCGCGTGCACTGTTTTTACGGATGTAACAGCGCATGAGCAGCACTGATTCCAACCACGGTAAGTTAGTGTAGAGAGGGATAACTATCTATTTCCTGAAAAGCTATCATCGCTTTTCGAAATAGATAGTTATGGAGTTCTAAACCTAATTACCTCCAGAGAATTATAAGTTAAGATGAATAGGCCCCTATGGGAAAGATGTATCAAACCTTCGAGAGAGATAAAGTACCAACCAATTAGGTCCTCACTGTCATTTTTCAAACTCAGCCTAATGACAGAAGCTGATTGGTTGGTACTTTATCTCTCTCCAAGCTTTGATAAATCTCACCCTATGTAAATGAATTATTAATATACCTGAAATAAATGGAGTGTTTCCAGTTACGTAAATACATCCACCATGCTCTGTTCCACTTCCCTGTGTTGGATGAGGAGCGCTCTGGAGCTGTCTCCATCCCCAGTGCAGACAGGTAAGCTGAGCAGGTTGTCTCTAGCACCTGCCCAAGCTCAGGGCCTGATTCAGACCCGCCCGCAAGCGCTTGAGCGCTCGCAAGCGGGTCGATGGTGCGCTCTGCGCATGTGCAGCGGCCGCAAGCCCCGGAGCGAGAGAGAAAATCTCTCGCTCCGTGGCTCACTACAATCTCTCGCTCCATTTTGATCCATGTTGATCGACAGCTCGCCCCGTTTTGTAGGCGGGGTGGGGGGGTGGCTTCACAAACGGAGGCGTTCCCAAGCGAACGCCTGCCGTTTGTGGGCGGCCCCACTGACATCACCAGTGATGTCAGTGAGAGAGCTTCCGGCTCTATTAGAGCCAGAAGCTCTCTGGGGCTTGCGGCCACGAGACCCTACCATAAGGGTCTCGTCGCAAGCCTGATGGTCGCGATGGTCTTGTGGGTGGTCACCCACAGCTAAGCGAGCGGCCAGAAAGCCGCACAAAAAAAACAAACAAAAGCCCAGATTCAAAGCGAGCGCTCTTTCAGAGCCTCGGTGAGAGGCCGAGGGGTTTATTTACGAATGTAAAACTTGACACTTATGTTCGTGTTTAGGCCCGATAGTTAAAAGGGCAATGCTTTTACTAGCTGTGTCTTGCTAGTAAAAGCATTGCCCTTTTAATTATAATCATGAACTGTCACTGTAAAGCAACAGGCAGTGACTGAGAAGAGGAAAGGACGACATGGAGGGGTCAATTGGAGAGACATGGAGGGGGGCAAAGGGAGAGACATGGAGGGGGGTAAAGGGAGAGACATGGAGGGATGGCAAGGGAGAGGTGGAGGGGGCAAAAGGGAGAGACATGGAAGGGGCAAAGGGAGAGACATGGAGGGGGGGGCAAGGGAGAGATGGAGGGGGAAAGGGAGAGACATGGAAGGGGCAAAGGGAGAGACAGAGAGAGTTCAATCCCCATACACCTACCGATACTTTGCTAATACCCTGCAGCATGTTACCATGCCATGTGGGAGGTGCTTCTGTAACTAAGCAAGCCAGTAGAAGAGCCATTGACATTTTGGGTGGACCCAAGGACTGGGGCGTGGCAGTTGGAGGGGTAGTTTCCTACGCTCCCCCTCCCCCCATTGTGTACAGCAGTGCAGGCAATGGGGCATGATCAAGGAATTGCACAGAGTCAATTGTTAAGTCTCCCCTGCACTCCCAGGTCCCTACAGAGGCCCAGGCCTGGGTGATCTGTACCTGCCCCTGCTTGTCACCCCTTGCTGTCAGAGACTGATAAACGGACATGTTGTGGATTGGCTAATTCATACACAGGGGCGGGACACTGTCAAAGATGTGGGAGGGGCTGCAGGTGCCGTAGGTAATACTACACTTTTTAACAGAGCTGTAGCTGAATGTCAGGTTAACATTGACCAATGTATGTTACCTTACTGGTTCATATATAAAACGCCATTTGTAGTGTTTGGTGGACCCATTATCATCAGTGCTAATGGTAATAGTCCTAGATCAGAAACATCTTCTGTGTACTAGAATAGGGAAGAATGCTGATGCGTAGAAGCCCCCTGCCAATAATGGGAAGCCCCTGTAATGACAAACCTTATGGCTATGTTGCGAAATGCCGGCTCGCTTTCCAGATAATACAATAATGTCAGTCATATGACCAGATCATAGGAAATGATAAGCAAAAATGCAATGTAATGAGTGGGGAAGCGAAACGGGGCAACATTCAGGCACTCTGATACCTGTACATATGAGGCTACTTTTGGTAGAGCAAAAGATGCCATCAGAACAAAAATAGCGTTATTGGCGACTGAGCCAACTCTTGCATTGTGCATAAAGCTTACCGCTATAAAGGGAGCACAAATCTGCAGCGGGTTCATTTGATCCTATATGTTCCTGTATCCCCTACTGCTATGTATGATCAGATCAGTATCTTATCACAAAGACTACGCTGATCTGCCCTACACTAACACTGCTCGCAAATATGTGACGTGCTCCAGTCTCCCCTCTGGGATTATATCAAAATCCATTTTGCTTCCTAACCTATAGTTGCAAGATGTCTGAAATTTCCTGGGACAGTTCCAGGCTTTAAAGATCTGTTCCTGGAAATGTCCCTATTTTTGTTTGATTCTATATGTTACCATATAAGTCTTATATGTTAGATTATTGCAAATACGCAAATAGGGCCTGACTAAACAAGCAATGCAGTTGCTTATATGCACGCAATCAGCCGATTGTTGCGTAATGCGCATACACCTTAATGCGCGCGTGCGAACTAGCCACTGCGATCGGGAAATCGCTCCTGGCATAGGGATTCGCTGGAAGTGCCGTTTGTGGGTGGTGACGTAGGGGTGGTCGGCCGAACGCAGGCGTGCCAGTGCGTTGGGACGGCATCGCAGGGGCGTGCATGAATTAGCTACTGCGATACCAGACGCAGCCTGAGGCCTCATAGCGTGCGCTGAAGTAAGCAATTTCTGAGTGAGGTCTGACCTGTGCCTTAACTGTGTATCTGGGTCCGATGTTACAGATTGTTTCGCTATTCTGCCTAAGTATACGGATGTGAGTAAGGGGAAGTGAATGCAAACATTTACATATCACCGCAGATATTAGCAACTGCGTTGCGTGTGAATAAGCAGAACTGCGATCCTTAGTGAATCAGGCCCATTATTTGCATCCAAATTCAGTAACCTTGTAATAATGGGGCTGGTGGTTCCATAAAGTCCATGGAGAACGTCAGTTCAGCTGGAAGTTGTTTTGGTTTTTTTACATGCTGACAACTATGACTTAACCCATTTCAATGTTATGTGAATGTCCTGGAAGCCCAAAGCGCTAATAGAAACCAGCACTGAAAATGACGCTTGTACGATGTCACGTGTTCTATTGCTGCAATGTTTTCATACTTTAAATGCGCACGTTTGGTTGCAGTGGACTTTGGACGTGAAAGGGTGCACTCCGCGCGGCTCCATCTCAGGGAGGAGGGGGTGTCTCTGGGAAGTCTTACTGAAAAGAAAGAGAAGTCTAAGTGAGTTTGCAGATTGCTCAGTAGGGAGGGCAGTGTGTGAGGATTGGGTGAGTTTAATAGGATCAGCTCAGTGTAATCCTGTTTTATCCATTGTAATTCAGGCAGCCAAGGAGACGGAAAACCAGAGGAAAGAGACTTTTATCCGCTCAGGGGGCAGGAACAACAAAAGGCATCAAGTGGCAGAAAATCAATTAGAAAGAATCCTATTCTAGGCCAAAATCCAGCAGGAAAAAGAGCATCCAGATAACACAAATTGGGCTTCACCCTCCTCCCAACCGTGCCCCATGAAAGACTTCTTCCTTCCTCCCTACTTCCAGCCTCCTATGAGCACTAGTCCCGAACACTCTTTCAAACTAACACAAATAACAAAAAAGTTAAGAAATTTAGAACTACTTGATGACGGTAACAACAGCGGATTCACAAAGACACCGCAATGTATTTCTGGCCCAGGCCTGAGGCCCCCATTTGGAATCATTATTTATTTATACCAAACTCGTCAATTATAAATACTGCTAAATCTCTCCTAACCCGGGGATGGCAACGCAGAGAAAAATTCCCTTTGCCATTTGCTATATACAAGTGTATTTTTATTGCCAATCAGAATTTAATAAAAGCAAAAACATATATTTGGTAGCTAGCAGCTTGTACATTGGCCCTGTGTTTGGATCTGGTTTCCCGTCAAATACTGGCAAGTTAATTGGGTTCAACTTCTGACTACATTTACCATACTGTAGTTGTTTTTGTATGTGTCCGCCTGTTAGGAAATGTACACCCCCTATGTACAAAGCCTTGGAGAGAGATAAAGTGGACGAAGATAAAGGACCAACCAATCAGCTCCTAACTGCCATTTTTCAAACACAGCCTGTAACATGACAGGAGCTGATTAGTTGGCACTTTATCTCCGTCCACTTTATCTCTCTCCAAGGCTTAGTACATAACATAGGGCCTGATTCGGCAAGGCTCGCACGGCTGCGTTCGCACGGACCTGCTAGCTGTGAAAATATGCTAATGAATGCAATCGCACGGCAACCGCAGCAGTATACCAAGACGCCCATCACTGTATAAAGCCACCCGCTTCCCATCCGCAAGTCAGCGAAAAACATCGGTCACATCAAGTAGCATTGGAACCATTCGCACAGTTGTGATTGACCTGACCCTACCTCACAAACTGCTAAACTTACTGTCGCCACCTAGATCTCTGCCAGTGTATGCAATATGCACGCCCCTGTAACAGCGTTCAAACGCACAGGCACGTCTGCGTTCCGCCGACCACCCCACCTCTCCACCCCCAAACGGTCACTTCATGTCAATCACTATTCGATTGGACTGCATGCTCACTGCGATCGCTTCCCGATCGCAGCGGTCGGTTTGCGCACTGCCATGCATGCGCAGAGCACAAACATCGTCCGGCTGCGTGCGGGATTATGGAAGGAAAACTGCGCAGAACTGGGAGATATATACAAACTCCACACAGTTAGAGCCATGGTGGGCATTGAAACCAGGACCTCAGTGCTGTGAGGCAGCAATAGTAACCATTACGCAAACTGTGCTAAGTGTATTAAACAAATGTATGTTTTTCTGATTAATGATTTTACTTTGAAAATAATTATTGTAATTTACCCCAACTCAGGGGCATGACTATAATGGATCCAGGGTGTGCAGCGCACACCCTGCACCCATTTGTTAAATACTTACCTCTCCGGAGTCAGCGGTAGCATCACTGTACATATCGCCTTGAAAATAGCAGCCTCGGCCATTTTCCTGGCATTTTGCGCATGCGCAGTAAGGAAATCACCGGGAAAATGGCTGCTGCACCATTTCCCCAGTGACCAGCACATGCACAGTAAGGAAATCACCGGGAAAATGGCTGCTGCACCATTTCCCCAGTGACCAGCACATGCGCAGTAGACTCTGGTACAGACTAGTGCCCAGAATCTATTGCTGCGCTCAGTGCAGCAGTAAAGGAGGGGGCCCCAGACGGAGACTGCACACGGGAACATAATTAGTGAGTGACAGGATCTACTTATTTTGAGAAATAAACAAGTTTGTATAAAGGGCCTGATTCACTACGAATCACTATTGCGATCGCGGCTGTGAAAATATGCTAATGAATGCATTCGCAAAGCCATCATTGAGAAGTCATCATCATCAGTCAGCATTGAGAAGCCCACTACCGTTATCTCACATCCGTTATACCTTGCAGTCCTGCGTATTTCGGGAACATCGAGTAACATCGGCCCCTCACGCGCAATTACAACAGGTCTGACCTTGGGGGGTCATTCAGACCCACTCGCGACCGGCAGTACGCTCGCAAGTGGGTCGATGTTCCCCACTGCGCATGCGCACGACGGAGGGAGCTTCGTCGTGCGCATTTGCGAGACCCGGGGAGCGACGGGCTTTTCATCGCTCCGGGTCTCGCACCAAAGAGGGCGTGCTGTCAATGTTAATTGACAGCACGCCCCCTTTGGTGGGCGTGCCGGGGGCGTGGCGGCCAGACGGAGGCGTTCCCATGGGAACGCCTACCGTCTGAAGTCGGCCCCACTGATATCACTAGTGATGTCAGTGGGAGTGATTTTGGCTCTGATAGAGCCAAAATCACTCTAGAGCTTGTGGCAGGGAGACTCTACCGCAGGGTCTCCGTCGCAAGTCCGATGGTCGCGATGGTCAAGACCATCGCGACCATCTTTTTGGCCGCTCGCATAGGTTGTGGGTGGTCACCCACAGCTATGCAAGCGGCCAGGAGGCCGCTCCATTTTCATGGAGGAGGGCACTGATTCAGAGCGAGTGCTCTGGTCAGAGCGTCCGTCTCTGAATCAGGCCCTTAGTTAGAAATCGCTAACCTCGTCACACGCAGTGAGTACACAAGCTGCGTATGCCGTCGCCCATCCAACGGCGTTCAAACGGACTGGCACGCCTGCGTTTCTCGAACCACTCCCGTCACCACCCCCAAACGATGCATACACATGCACAGTACGCACCATCGACCGTTCTGCGTACGCTGTTGCAGTTGCGTTCCGTAATGAATCAGGCCCAATTCATCCATTGCTCCAGGGACTGTGACAGACAACTGAATACTTCCGTACTATTTTAATATAGTGAACTTTAATTTTTTAAACTTTTGAACTTTTGTATTACAAAGTGAATTGTCCAGAACAAGTAACACATTGATTTGCTTTTGCGGTTTTGGGGTTGGTTCCGGGCAGAGCAGTAACTAGACTTTTGGGTGCCCTGTGCCAGAGAGAGCATTGGCGCCCTCACCCCCATTTTTCAAATAGGGACATAAGATAGTGCACCTAAAAAAGGGCCATGGCCTCATGGGGAAGAGCCAGGGAAGAGATAGGGGAGACCAGGAGATGCTGGGGATAAAAGAAGAGGAAGCTACAAGTGAGAATTATAATAGACAGGAAAATTGACAGGCCCAAACAGCGCCCCCTGACCTGTGGTGCCCTGTGCCATGGCACTGGTCGCACTACCCTAGTTACAGCCCAGGTTCCGGGTACCTGCACTAAATAGGTGACCCACAGAACGAGAAGCTGTACCAGGTGAGGGGACTGGTCATTAATGATTCAGGGAATGGCTGACATAATGCCAAATACAGAGGCAAATGATAAACTTAAGCTATATCATATTTCAGTCACTTTTGTGTGATGTGTAGTTTAGAAAACTCAACAATAGTCATATACCTAATCAGTACTAATATGTCTGTGAATCAACTTTGCAATTTATGGTTCATTTTATATGTAATGTTATACTATATGCCCTTTTCATGACTTACTGCGTATGTAAAGTTTCCTACTGTTAATGTAAAAAAATAAAGGTATACAAAATAATCTGATAAAATAATTACAATTTTGCTGTTTGCAGTTCATTAAGAATAAGGTACGTCATAAATTAAAAATACAATCTAGGATACCCTTAGAAATATTGATGTTTCCTTATACATCTAAAAACATTACACCATGTGGGGCGAGAGGCCTGGCTTGACTGAGCTGGCAGGTCCCGTGCACCTATGCATGAAGCTATGCACCCCAATGCAGACTGAGGCAAATATTCTGCACAGCAGTGTTGCAAATGACATTTGTCTCCAATGGTGACCCGTGTTAACATTAAAAACTTCTCCCTTAAGTAATAAATATCGGGTGGTTGCCGTGTGTGATCTATTTCCTTTATTAGCCCTACACTTTCTGACCAAGCCATTTCTATTTAGAACAAAATACAGATACCCAGCCCAGATAATGTCATCTATCCTCCATTTGACCCTGCAGCACTATTCTCTTCACCGCCTCTCCATAATCCTGCCCAACTTCTAAACTGCCATCCCTGCAGGGCAAATAGGCAGCATACAGATTTGCACAATAAATTGGTTGACGATGGCCCTAAACTCAGAACCTGTAGTTTTCTTTGCAAATCGGAATCAAAGTGACAATCGGAGAGATTTCAAAAGAAGATGTCAATTTGCATGTCCCCTGGAGAGCCTACAGAGGATCACTTACCGCCCCTGGGGCATTGCACGTCTCATTCTGCATCCGGGGATGGCCACAGAATTACAGCCATGAGGCCTTATCAGAGCAGCATCATGATAACATTTTAGCAGTAAGAGTTATCTACAATAGCTACGGCTTGTTATGAAGTGGCAGATAAGGGGTTAAAAAGACGCCTAAAATGTCACTTGTAGATCAGCGTTAACCTTGAGCAGCCAGAATAAAAGTACACAGTAGTAGTTTTTTTGGCCCCTCTGGCAGTGAAAGAATTCAAATAAATTGCTTCCCACAGTCCTAATCCTTTCTGTCTGTCTGACAGATCCCATTGAAGCTCTGGGAATTAATATGAAGATGTTGGAGCCAATCCCAGCTGTTTATTGACACTGCCTACAGAGTGAAGACAGCACTGTGTGCTCACCCTTCACACATCCTGCTCAGGGATACTCCACTGGAGAGCAGTCACTTCAGGTACCTCGTTCAGCCGTCCCCACACTGCCCCTGTGGACACCAAAAAAATATATACTGTATATATATATATATATTAAAAAACAAAACAAATCCTGTGGAGTTGGAGGATGAGCTGGGAGCATGTACTAGTTGTTATGGAAACGGGGAAAATCTGCAATTCCTCCAGTGCGCACATTTCCACCACACACCCAAGAACTACATCCTCATTTCACTAATTACAAACAACCATAATAGCATTTGCTTCTCTCAATTAAACTGATTTGCATCTGTCCCTGCAGTCTGATGAGGACTCCTCTGCAGCTGTCATTTGGCTGGAATGCCTGCAATTCAGGGGCACACACACAGCGCCTATCATATCAACCAGGGGTTCTGAAATTCCTAAATCTGCTACAGCTTCAGCTGAGGTTAAATAAAAAACAAACAAAAGCAATCTATATAGCAGAGGTTCCCAAACTCCGCCATTACAGTCCAGGTTTTAAGGATATCCATGATCGAGCACAGGTGACTTAATTAGTACCTCACCCAATTTGATTTAACCATCTGGACTCAAGCATGGATAGCCTTAAAACCTGGACTGTAATGGCGGAGCTTGGGAACCTCTGCTATATAGTATATGATCGGGATGTAGTGAATATACCTACATCCGACATCCCAGCTGCCGAAATCCTGGCCCCGGAATGCCACTACCGGGCCAGAAGACTGGCCCCGGAATACCGACAGTAGTTGATATGCTGTTGCCGGAATGCCGATAGCCTTGGATGCCAAATGTAATTATAGCGTGCTTGTTAGGTCTTAGCCGTGGGGGGGAGGGTTAGGTTTAGACGTCACAGGGGGAGGGGGGTTAGGGATAGGCTAGGGGAGGGGGTGGTTAGGGTTAAGTACCCCCGGGGGTGGGTTAGGAACCAAGGGGAGAGGGTTAGTGTTAGGATGGGGTAGAAGGGGGAGGGTTACTATTCTTACCAGACCCTTGTCGGGATCCTGAGCATCGGGATGCCGCTGTCGGTATACTGACAGCAGGCATCCCGACTGCCGGGATTTCATACTCATTCCATATGATCATTTGACTTAAATTAACACGCTGTTTCTGAATATTATGCAAAGTCAATGCTAGCCTTTTTTTTTTGGCAAAGCAAGTGTTAATGAGGCAAAAAGTAAGCGTCTCACTTTTGTACCTCAAAATTCTAAAGCTACATTTTAAGAGGCAAAACAATTTTAGAGCTAAAAACTTTTTTTTATTTTTGAGTGTAGAGGTGATAGAATGACACCATGTAAGTCCTACTTGCCTACTTTTGAAAAAGCATTTCAGGGAGACTGTGAAAGCAGCACCTATGAGAAGGGATGTCAAGAGCCGGTCCTGGGTAAAGAGGCGTGGCCTAATAAAGGGAGGCGTGGCCACATCCCTTAGGCTAAAAAAAAATAATACATTTTGTACGCTCTGTGAGCCCCTCAGCATGGTGCAAAGCCGGGGGGGGGGGCGCTAGCAGTGTGATCGCTCCCCTCCACAGGCATAGGAGACTGCTGCGGCTGCTGCACAGCAGCGGCAAGCAGTCTCCCACTGCAGCCCAGCACACAGCAGCGTGTGCTGGGCTGCTGTGAGATAAGAGGGAGGGGGGAGGACAGTGCCAGACCCAAGCCCCTCTAGCAAGCCCAGGCCCGGGTCATACTCTCGCAAGTATGAAGTAAGTGTATGTGGTTATTAGTATTACAATCATTTTTGAGGTTCATTTCTTCAACCACAAAATGAACCTTCAAAAATCATGACACTGCATTGCAGCAGTTACTTATCGGTTTACCACGAGTCATGTCATTTAAGCCATTCAATGATGTACCAATTAAGTTTCTTCATTAAAAAGTGCATTTGTTTCTATTGAACTGCCTGTATATACTATGCCATATTTACTATGCTTTATCACTGTAATCACACAGGCAGTACACGAACACAAGCCTAACCTAGGCTACCATAAACAGATCACATAAACCTGATATTACACTCAAATACATAATAATGTCTATATAATAATGTAGCCAGCATGAACACAAACAAGCTAATATTAGTTGGAGACGTATAAAATTGGTTTCATTTAGAGACGCGTTTTGCACAAAATTTTGGTTGCTCTTTCATTTACCATTGAAAACATTTAACGTTGCGAATGTCCTTTTACACGTTACACCTGGTCTAGACCAGTGTATATATTATAAGGTAAGGTAGTTGATTTTTTATTTTTTAGTTTTTAGAAGTCCATGTTGGTAGCTGCCAAGTAAGTAACTCGGTCCTGGGGATGTTTTTAAATAAGTCAGTATATAGAATTCCACCAGAAATACCAATTATAATATTACCGAAACGTATACTAGTGCAGATACACTCGATGGTAATGATGATTGTTGGTAATAATTATCTAGCATCTCTTTAAAATTCAGTAAAACGAAATATAATCAATTTTTACTACTACTAAATCCTGAATTGTGCAAAAAAAAAAAAAGTTTTTAGGCATTTTCCACTCGGAACCTATGGATAAAGAACTAGGCTACAGCCTAATGCTGGCCATACACGCTGCAATTATCGGGACGATCCGCCCGATATCGGCGGATCGCCGCGATAATTGTAGCGTTGGGGGGGCGACCAAGGGTTAAATATTGCTCGGTCGGGCATGCTGGATTGTCCAGCATGCCCGTCCGATGCGATATTTACCCGGTAACTGTCGGCCGCATCGGGCAGTGTATGCCCAGCGCGGCCGACAGACAGACATTTCCTGTGTTCCTTCCTACGGAAGGAACAGGGAAATGTCTCCTCCCCCGGGGGCGGAGCGCAGATGTCGGGCTATACACTGTGAGATTTCTCTCACAGTGTATGCCGCGGACATCTGCGGCTGGCAGCCGGCCAGATAAAATGTCTGTCGGTCTGACAGACATTTTATCTTGCCGTGTATGCCCAACATAAGTCAGTTACACCAAGTGCCCTAATGATGTGTTATATTAGTGACGTGGAACTAGTGGTAGATCTTCTCACTAGAGGTTACATTTTCTCAGTAGAGATTACATATTCTCGCTAGAGGTCACATCTTCTCACGGGGCCTATTCATTAACACATAAAATTCTCTAGAGGTAATTAGGTTTAGAACTGGCATGGAGTTCTACCTAATTACCGGAGGAATTCATCATTCCTCCTCTCCATAAGTATCTATTCCGAAAAGCTGTCACTTTTGTGATGACAGCTTTTCGAAAAAAAATATACTTTTACCTCTCTACACTACCTTAGCGCAGCTGTAATCAGTGCTGCGCGTGCGCTGTTACATCCGTAAAACCAGCGCATGCGCAGCTCTGCCTACAGCTGCGGTAATTCTAAATGAAAAAGAAACCTTTATGAGATTACACTCCACCCATTTTATAGTGAGTGGGCTATGCCCTATTGTATATATACATACGAGTGCTAGTTATCGCATTTGTACTCTCTTGTTGCTGATATACGGTGTTAGAAATATACATGTTTTATGTTTTTTTCATGTTAACTGGATGTGCCCTCCTGTGAATTGATGCTACACTGAGGGAGGTCTGATCCTTATTGAACTACAATGAAAGTCTAAGGTGCATACACACGTAACGATTTTTTTAACTATTTGTCGTTAACAACGTCGTTATCGTTCAAAAAATCGTTCAGTTTCTGAGTTATAACGATGAACGATAAACGTTCAAGCGCGCTTCCGTTTGTAGTTTGTGGTTATCGTTCATCGTCCACTTCAGACTGTCCAACATAACGATTTTCATTAAGGGAAGAAACATTTTTCGTTCATCGTTGTAAAAATCATTCATTACAAATCGTTCACTTTTTTAAGGGAAAATCTGACAGAAATTCTGACAGAAAATCGTTGATTACAAAATCGTTACGTGTGTATGCGCCTTCAGTATTATTTTATTGACTTCGTTAGAAACACCAGTGCCATCTCACTATCAGAGGTTTTTTTGTTTAGTAATTACTTGGGATTTATGTGGTGAGATCCTATTCTTTTCTGGTTAGTAGGAAGGCAGCAGGAATTGTTGCGCACTTTTTGAGTTATCCATTTATATTTATTCTAGTACAGGTCACGTAATGTTGTCAACATTAAGCCCAGTGAAGTTAGTAGAAACATTGTAGTGACATTAGGACAGATAATATAGAGTGTAAGCTGGTAAGCAGGGCCCACTTACCACTTTATATGTCTGTTCTTACCCAGGGGCCTATTCATCATCGAAGGCCGTATGGCCTCCGATGATGATGTTTTGAACTCGTTGCGAGGGATACTTTAGTATCCAACTCGCAGCGGGGAAGCCTGACACCGGAGCAATTTATCATTGCTTCGGTGAGGGAACAACTGCTCAGAAAAGCAGTTGTCCCCGTGGAAAGTATCGCAGCTACTTCTGTAGCTGCGTTACTTACCTGCACCCCATCGTCCCGGCAACGCATGCGCAAAGCCGCCGGGGGGGGAGTGAGGAGGCGGCGGAGGGATCCGCTCGGATCCCTCTTCGCATCGTTGTAACTCCTTCCCATAGGATGGAGTGGGGATCCGAGAACAAGCGCCGTCTGAAAATGGCGTTTGTTCTCGGCTGCAAACTCCGAAACTTTCAGTTTTCGGAGTTTGCTGAATGCCGGTGGGGTCCTATCGGACCCCTAATGATGAATGGCCGGGTAACTTAAAAATGCGGAAACGGTTGCCGGGCCATTTATAGGTTGATGAATAGGCCCCCCAGTCTTGGTTAATTACTGTTTTGTTCCCAATAGTAAAGCACAATGGAATATGCTGGTACTATATAAGTAACAAATAATAATAATTAATCTCCTAAAGCCAGACATTTTCTACAGAGGCATCATAAAGCTGAACAGCCGAGGTTTAGGGTGATTGATCTCTAGCATGGAGGTGATTATTTTCATCACCTTCTATAGAGGGAAGTTTATAGGATTTCTAAATTGCATATTATGGGGTCTATTCATGGAGCAGAGAAAAGTCCTGTCTTGCGGTAAACAGGGCTTTTATCTGCTCGGGGCAGTTCACAAAGCGGGTTACCATGGAGAAGTTCATTACTTCTCCAGTAGCACCCCCGCCATACTTGCCGACATTCAGCTCCCTCCTTCCGGGAGCGAGCTGAATGCCTGCATTCTGTGGGGGGCGTGGCCGGGCTATGATGCTGTTTTGGGGGCGGGGCTGGGGGCGTGACCACCCGATCGCGTCATCATGGCCCTGCCCCCTCTTCACAATGCCGGAAAAAAGGCATTGTAAAGCAGGGGGCGGAGCCACGATGACGCAAATCGCGTCATCGGGCCCCCCGGCAGCGGGGGTTTTTACTAGTAGTCTGGGGGGTGTAGGCAGCAGCCGGGAGGCTTGCCTACCTTTCCGGGGGGTCGGGAGCGGCACCCGATATTCGGGAGGCTCCCGACCAAATCGGGAGGGTAGGCAAGCCTGACCCCCGCTCCATGGCTGAATCACATCACCATACTTTAGTATGGTGAGTGCGATTCACTAAAAGAGGGAAAGCTCTGTTTTCTGCTTCTCCTGTGTGTTCAGATTCGCCATCTCAGGATAACGTAATCTGAACATCGTTACAAAGCAGGCAGGGAAGTTGCTTCCCTCCTTGTATTCTTCCCGCCGTGGCCAGCACCCAACGCTGGCTCCGACCCCTTGATGTCCCAGCAGCCACTGCAGCCTCCCCTGAGCTCAGACACTGGCACATGCGCAGGAAGGACCTGCCGTCACCTCCCTGCTATTCACCCTGGACCGCAGCCGAAGACAACACCGCTGGACCCCTGGATACCGGATTGCCTAGTCAGAAAGGTATACATGAATTGCTACTTACCAAAGCTTATATATCTCATCGAACCGATGCGATATATAGTAATAAGTAACAATTCACTTTTCATTTTCTTTATGAAAAGACCCATATGTTTCCAAGGGAATGATTGGAGAAGATTATCTCCCTCTGCATATAATTAAACTCTGCTATAAGTTTAGTACCTGTTGGTGTTTCTATATAAACCTGAGACTATACTTTTTATTCCTACTCAGACAGAGCCTTGGCGAGCATTGCCGGGTCCCGGTGATTTTGGGGCGTGGCCTTATGTCTTTTGAAAAAAAAGTAAAATAGTATTTGCGGCCCACTCTCTCCACATGGGGACGCCATGTGCCCATCAGCGTGTATCGTGTCATGGGCCAACTCCACTGCACAGGATTGTCTTATAACTGTGGGGGCCGGAGGGGTCGGCAGCCGCTGGGGGGCTTGTCTGCCTTTCCGGAGGCCGGGAGCAGCACCCGATTTTCGTGAGGGTCCCAGCCGAGTTGGGAGGGTAGGCAAGTATGACACATACAGATATACATATATGTACACACATACATACACTACAGTTCAAAAGTTTGGGGTCACCCAGACAATTTCGTGTTTTACATGAAAACTGACTTTTATTTATCAAATGAGTTGCAAAATGAATAGAACATATAGTCAAGACATTGGCAAGGTTACAAATAATGATTTTTATTTGAAATAATAATTTTGTCCTTCAAACTCTGCTTTCGTCAAAGAATGCTCCTTTCGCAGCAATTACAGCATTGCAGACCTTTGGCATCTAGCTGTTAAATGTTGAGGTAATCTGAAGAAATTTCACCCCACGCTTCCTGAAGCACCTCCCATGAGTTGGATTGGCTTGATGGGCACTTCTTGCGTACCATACGGTCAAGCTGCTCCCACAACAGCTCAGTGGGGTTGAGATCTGGTGACTGTGCTGGCCACTCCATTATAGACAATACCAGCTGCCTGCTTCTTCCCTCAATAGTTCTTGCATAATTTGGAGGTGTGCTTTGGGTCATTGTCCTGTTGGAGGAGGAAATTGGCTCCAATCAAGCGCTGTCCACAGGGTATGGCATGGCGTTGCAAAATGGAGAGATAGCCTTCCTTATTCAAAATCCCTTTTACCTTGTACAAATCTCCCCACTTTACCAGCACCAAAGCAGCCTCCACCATGCTTGACAGATGACGTCAGGCACTTTTCCAGCATCTTTTCACTTGTTCTGCATCTCACAAATGTTCTTTTGTGTGATCCAAACACCTCAATTCGTTTGTCCATAACACTTTTTTCCAATCTTCCTCTGTCCAATGTCTGTGTTCTTTTGCCCATATTAATCTTTTCCTTTTATTGGCCAGTCTCAGATATGGCTTTTTCTTTGCCACTCTGCCTAGAAGGCCAGCATCCCGGAGTCGCATCTTCACTGTAGAAGTTGACACTGGCGTTTTGCGGGTACCAGTTAATGAAGCTGCCAGTTGAGGACTTGTGAGAGATCTATTTCTCAAACTAGAGACTCTAATGTACTTAAGCATACTGCAAAAGCAACCAACGAGTTTTTTAAGGCTAAAAAGTGGAATGTTATGCAATGGCCAAGTCAATCCCCTGACCAGATTAGAGTTTGCCAAACAACATCTAAAAAAGCCATTACAGTTCTGGAACAACATCCTATGGACAGATGAGACAAAGATCAACTTGTACTAGAGTGACGGGAAGAGAAGAGTATGGAGAAGGAAAGGAACTGCTCATGATCCAAAACATACCACCTCATCAGTGAAGCATGGTGGTGGTAGTGTCATGGCGTGGGCATGTATGGCTGCCAAGGGAACTGGTTCCCTTGTATTTATTGATGATGTGACTGCTGACAAAAGCAGCAGAATGAATTCTGAAGTGTTTCGGGCAATATTATATGCTCATATTCAGTCAAATGCTTCAGAACTCATTGGACGGTGCTTCACAGTGCAGATGGACAATGACCCGAAGCATACTGCAAAAGCAACCAAAGAGTTTTTTAAGGCTAAAAAGTGGAATGTTATGCAATGGCCAAGTCAATCCCCTGACCTGAATCCAATTGAGCATGCATTTCACTTGATGAAGACAAAACTGAACGGAAAATGCCCCAAGAACAAGCAGGAACTGAAGACATTTGCAGTAGAGGCCTGGCAGAGCATCACCAGGGATGAAACCCAGCGTCTGGTGATGTCTATGCGTTCCAGACTTCAGGCTGTAATTGCCTGCAAAGGATTTGCAACAAAGTATTAAAAATTGAAAGTTAGATTTAGGATTGTTTAGTTTGTCCCATTACTTTTGGTCTCTTATAAAGTGGGAGGCACATATAGAAACCGTTGTAATTCCTACACTGTTCACCTGATTTATATGTAATTACCCTCAAATTAAATCTGAAAGTCTGCAGTTAAAGCACATCTTGTTTGTTTCATTTCAAAGCCATTGTGGTGGTGAATAGAGGCCAAAATATGAAAATTCTGTCAATGTCCCAATATTTATGCACCTGACTGTAGGTGCTATATTGTATATTATTTACAGGGAATGTTTAATGACTCACATCAACCCTTCTCCCAATGACGCTCGCGGTCTAAATTCTTGAACACACATATACACTAGGTTCAATTCCACCCGAAGCCAATTAACCTACCAGAATGTTGTTGAACTGTGCGTATTAACCGGAGGACTTGGTGGAAACCCACACAAAGTCCGCACAGATAAGGCGTTGGTCAGCATTGAACCCATGCCCCTTGATCTGTAAGGCAGCAATGCTAATCAGGGTGTCTCTATCCATCCCAATACTGTAAGAAGTAGCAAGTTATGGTATAAATATACAGTAGTCAAATGGTCATTTCCAGGTGTCGAAGCTGGAGGATAATTGGCTGAGACAGAATCAGTTTAAAATTAGATTGGAACGACGCCATCTTGCGAATGACCACAAGACACCATCTTAAAAAAAATAAGATCTGCACGACGCCATTTTGCGAATGGCCGCCCAGCGCCAGTTTAGAGAAACTCACACTTAAGTACATACGGCGATGCTATTATTTGCATCAGGCGATCGCATATTTCACCATACCCCATACACACATTAAAAATACAAGCATTAGCGAATGCATAATACCCCGCGTACGGACACTGTTTATTAGCTTCATGCGTACGCATCTTCCCTAAGTTAAAAGTCCTCACTACATAAATCTAACTAGCGTCTTCTTCCAAACCCCTAATACTTACACACTGCACACTCACATAAAAGGTTCCATAGCTTCAAAGTGTAATATTCAAGGTTTATTCATTTATTACTAATGTTGTGAAATAAAGACTATTTGATATCTAAGGTTTAGTACATGATAAGCAAACCGTGTTTGGTGTTGTACTGATCTACTCTGTCTCAACAGCTTTCCGGTATCATCAGTGAAAAGATCGCAACATGCATCCGCAACTTATAAACTGTAGAGAGTTAAAACACTAAAATCTACTATTTAATGTTAGCAGCTTAGATTTGCAGGCAGCAGGAAAAAGGAGACAAAAGGCTGTTGGAGGCGACCTGTGTCTATTTGAATCGACCTGTTAAATGTCCTGTAACAGAAGCACAGTGACGGAGGACCAATGGAATCATGCCAAACTTGCCTATTGTATTGCTTATCCCTGTAAGGGTATATATGTGCGTTCAGACCCCAATCTGGAGTCTTCTTGCTGATGCTGTTGACGGAGGTTTCTTGTAGATGCCGTTAACTGGTCTCAGAGCACGTGCGTATGTATAACTGTACCTTGGTCTGTATGATTTCTTTGCGCTAAATTGTCTTTAGATCACAGCGTGTAACCTACTGTTTTTTGTTGAATAATAACCTTTGTGCGTTGGAAACACATTTCAAGGTCTGAAAGCATTTATTTACTGTATGACTGCGTACGCAAATAGCGACAATTCTAGAAGGTATAGGCAGGATTTAGAAGGTTTAAATCCAGTATCGTTAGTTGGGGGCTCGCAGTGTAATCACGCAACCAGTCTGTAACACTCGGTATCGAACTCCCAGCAAAAGGGTGGAGGTGCCTGACAGGTGAACGCATTGTGCGTTCGGAATCTGTTACCACCGTTGTTGCTGAGAGTGCGCTACCGGTTACTGTGGCTTTAGGAGCGCTGATTAAGAATCCAGGGACAGGGGAGGAAAAAGTTTGTTTTCCTTAGTCAATAGGTTGTTTGTCTGTTTTATTTTGTGTGTTAAAAAGGGGGAAGTCGCATTCTTGCGTACGCAGCTGAGTTGTATTATTGCATACGCAGCAAAGTCACATTTTTCGTACGCAGCTAAGTTGTAAAATCACTTAAGTCATAATATGGTTGTGTAGTAGTCGCATTATTGTGTATGCGACTAGTCGCACAATAGCGTATGCGTATTTCCGGTCTTGCTGCCACATGTTTTAAACAAAGCCGTTGAGATTACATTATCAATTGTTGCCAATAACTGAGTTAACGTGAATTTTTCTGCGCAGGAAAAAAGTGTGTAACTGTATTTGTTTAGGGTGTAACACGGGACCTAAATGTTAAGGGTATCGTAGGACCCTTAAGTGCTATGCGTAACGAGCGGCCTAGTGACTCGGTAGCAGCTTACCGTTTACTTTATACAAGGCAGGTGTATGGGTTGTTATTTTTGTTAGGGTTCGGCTCCCAGTGTGATTATAGAATTCAGTAATCGGTTAGGCTTATTTGAGCACTATAATTGAACCGCATAGTTTTGGGATAAACTGTGATTGTGAACTGGTGAGAGGGTGGACGAAATCAACTGGAAATCAAAGGGTATATATTGCCCCCTAGCGGTTAAAACGTAGTCAAAAAGGGATTTCTGAGTGGAAGCGGCCTTTCTTCCATAGGTGAGGGGAGGCATCTAGATGTCCTCCATAGGGTTCGTGGATACACCCTTTTTCCAAGATGTCCGCAGGTAAGTGAAAGTATCTTGACTGTCTTTCACCAGTTTAAATCTTTATTGAAAAACGTAGGGTTCTCCCAGGATGGGAGCCATGCAAACTGTAGAGATATTAGACAATGATGTGCTGCTATGTAAGGCGCCATTTGGATCGGCACGCCGGATTATGCATACTAAGTACGGTGTTTATGGTAGCAGGTACTGTGATGTATGGTGTAAAATGACGACGAAGAGTGTTAGACCGTTTCCCAGAATTGGTAGCTTTGATAAGGATGTATTGAACAATGTCCGAGATCACATCAGTCTGGGGCGTTCTCGAGTGAAAAAGGTAAAATATAACGAATGTTTCAAATTATGGCAGCATGAAGGGGATGCGTGGCTTAAAGGTGTGCAAGCGATGCCAACTAGTGTTGCGAACGCATTACCAGAGAGTACACCCGCAGCGCTAAATTGCAATACGTGCGAGCCGCGAAATGGCGTGCACGTGCAGCAAGGTAGCGTTGTGGACGGTATTGCCAATGGTTCACGCGCACCACCGCCGCCCTATGCGGATGGGGGTGCAGGTACAGTTATTGAAAAAACCCATAAAAATGTAACAAGTCATTTGAACCCTCTCTTAAGTAACCATCAGGAAAATGTTTATGATGTGGATGATGAGCCTATTGTTATGTCTGCCATTTCCAATGCTGTACACATGTTAGATGCTCCACCACGACAATCACAAGTGGTGTCGCCATCTCCATCAGTGATAGTACAGGAAGTGTTAACATCCACTGCACCCGTAGAGGAAATTGTTAACCCTATACGTTGCAGTAACAGACTAAACCCTCAGCCAGGTAATAAGGTCAAAAGTAGCAGTGCGGCTGGTCTGCATCCCATACGGACAATAACTGTTCCGAATGGGAATGCGGATGTGAACGGAGTAGTGCCCACAAGGGAAGTAGTAATGTATTGTCCTTGCACAAGAGCGGAACTAAATTCCATAATAAATGATTTCCCCGATCCCAAAAAGGAATTAGCCAAATGTCAAAGATTTTTGAAAAATTTGGGTAGTTCTCACGGGCCAACCAATAAAGATTGGCGAGTGGTGTTAAGGGCCTGTCTACCATGCAATACCGATGTGACAAAATTTGTCACGTATTGTGTATTGGATGGAGATGTTCCCTTAACAGACGAAGTCAATCAAGGTAACATTTCCCGCTTTGTAACTCAATTGGGTGTATCTTTTCCAGTAGTAGTTAACTGGAGCAAAATTTTCACCATAAAACAAAAAGAGAGTGAATCTGCAGAAGATTATTGTAACCGGGCTCTGCAGGCTGTCACCCAGTACTCTGGGTTAGAAGATATTAAAGATAGCACTCACCACAGGGGAATGATTGTCACTGTACTCATGGATGGTCTTAAAGAAGACCTAAAGACCCGGGTCCAGACCTCACAGCCTGGCTGGAGGGGAGTCACTGTAGACACCCTCATAGAATCCGCAATTGAACATGACAAGAACATCTCTAAAAAGAGAGAGACCCAGAGCGAGAAACTAATGGCTGTCAGTATTCAAGCTCTAAAAGGAATGACACAGCTAGCAGACACACCTGCATCCACACCTGAACAGTTACACGTCCTCACTAATCCTACACCACCGCAAACACAGCCCTACCCCACTTATCACACACAACCACAATTCCCGTACTATCCACAAACCCCATATCTCCCACAATATACTCTCCCTCAATATCCTTACCCATACCCACCACCTTTCCCTCCTGCTCAACCTACACAACAATCATTTCATCCACTTGACCCACGGAAGTGTTTTAATTGCAACCAGCCAGGACATGTAAGTAAGAACTGTACGGCAAAGATGGTAGGACCCCCTAACCTGGGAAGTACCTGGATATCCCCATAAAGGATCTAGGGGTCGGGTCATACCTGTAGTCTACAGATAGACAGGTTGACGGGAAGTACTAGGGAAAAACCGGTAGTGGTAATTAATGTAACTGATACCCAATTTCTGTTCTGCTTTCTTCCCTGTGTCATAACACCCTGACTGTCAGTATCTCTTTGCTTTCACATAGGGGAAGGTGTACACCACACATGGACATGATTGTCCCATGGGTTTATAGACAACCCCAGTATCTTCTCCCAGGCCTTATACGACTGTTTACAATCTTTTCAACCTGCCAATGGATCTGTTCTGATACAATATGTGGATGATTTATTGTTGTGCCCTGTTTCATTTATGATACTAAACTGTTGTGCTTCATCTCTCACACACAGGACACAAGGTTGCTAAGGACAAATTGTAGCCATGCCGGGCTAAGGTCAAGTACTTGGGAAACTGTCCTAAGACACTACCTAGAGCAGTAGCTATTAATAACAGGGTTTAATTGTACAGAAGGTTGTATGCAGATACGGTATCCCTACAGTATAGGGATTCTCATTTCACAGGTGATGTCTTTAAAAACAAACATGTGTATGTTGGTGGGTATTAATAATATCAAGATCACCCCAGACCATTTTTCTTTTATCTGTTCCCCCTTTGAGATACTGTTTGACAGGCAGCCTTATGTGAAAATATGATAATGAGGTTACTGTGCAGTGTCTCATGAAGGTGAGTAAGAACAACTGAAATTGAAAATGTTATTTTCTAACATGTCTGATGCAAACTGTCATGATGTCAAACCTGGAGAATTTGTTATGATCCAAATTTTTTTACGCTCAGGTTGTTTGACTGATTATTGGGAAGGCCCATATCAGGTGTTGCTGACGAGTACCACATCTTTGAAACTGGCCCAGAGACATACCTGGCTCCATTCCACTCACTGCAAAAAGGTCAACCAACTGGTGGAGAAACAAGGCGGAGACAAGGCTGATAACGTGGACCTGTCGATCGCGAGCTTGTTTCGGGAGGATTAAAAGGTTGCAGTGAGATACCTGAGCTAAAGAAATTTGCAGGTCCTTGCTGCGGCAATGGACTGGTCTGCTGTGTTCATTTTCATATTCTCTTCCAGAGTTTCCATCATCCTGGTTTGTTCGGGGATATCTGGTTTCTGTGACGGGGGACCAATAGAGGAGATTGGAGCTGATGGTAGTGCTGATGGAGTGGAGTCAGGAGGAGGAGTGCTATGCAAATCAGGGGAGTGTCTGACCAATCTTAGTACTGTAATTGTTAAGAGATATGATCCTCACACATGATGAAATGCTTGGTATTCATAAAAACACACCATCACCATATCTTCACACGCAGTATGAACACAGAGGCAAAAGAAATATGATACCTGGTGATGTGCATAAAGCCACACAGATAATTAGTGAGACAATTGGCTTACAAGTTTTAGTAGCATTGGATCCCACCAGGATCGCTCGGGGTATATAACATTTTAGCTATATCCAAGATCTTGCTAAATTGATAGATAATATCACCGAGATGTATGATGACACCTTCAGGTATACAGGTAGGGAATTGCAAGCGTACAAGAAAGAACTGGTGCAACACAGACTAGTATTAAATTATTTAACAGCTGTCACTGGAGGGTACTGCGTAACTTTGGCCACCCAATTTGGAGTGAAGTGTTGCACTTATGTCATGAATGATACCAGCGACCCCAAGGAGGTGATAGACCAGAAGATGGATGAAATTCTGCAGCTAAAATGGGAATTTAGAAAGAACCATAATGCTTCAATGGCTGAAGTGGAGGAGAAGGTAGAGGAATGGGTTTCATGGTTGAACCAAGGGGAATGGTTCTCAGGTCTAGGAGAGTGGGTAAAGGAAATGATCGCAAGTATAGGTAAACTCCTGATCCTTATACTGGTTGTCATCATAGTAAGTGGCATATGTGTCAAGTGTGTTCCTACTGTGTTGAAGTGTGGAAAATGTAAAGATAAGCTAAACTGGCAGAACAAAATTATGATGGTGGTTAGTAATGACAATATGAATACTGAGGTAAATGTAGAACTGCATAACAACCCTGAACTAGGAAATACCATCGTATAATGTATTATGTTTAGACATGCATAAAATGTATTATTAAAATGTGTTATTCTAAAACACCTCAAACAATGTAAGTCCCTATCTCCCCCACAAGACTTCCTTTATAGGATAGGCGCATCCCCACACCTTTCCCATGATCCTCCAGGATCTGCGGTGTGCGTATAAGGGTAGTTTTATGTCCCCTCCTAGAGACACATTATTTATGGATTAAGAACCACATTGTGCCATCCCATAATATGTCCAAATGTAAGCCTAAACTAAATGTAAGATCAGTGTATGATAGCATGTTGGTTGCTATCAAAGGGTTGACTGTCAAAGCTGGATAATTGGCTGAGACAGAATCAGTTTAAAATTAGATTGGAAAGACGCCATCTTGCGAATGGCCACAAGACACCATCTTAAAAAAAATAAGATCTGCGCGACGCCATTTTGCGAATGGCCGCCCAGCGCCATTTTAGAGAAACTCACTTAACTACATATGGCGATGCTATTATTTGCATCAGGTGATCACATATTTCACCATACCCCATACACACATTAAAAATACGCACATTAGCGAATGCATAATACCCCTAGTATGGACGCTGTTTATTAGCTTCATGCGTACGCATCTTCCCTAAGTTAAAAGTCCTCACTACATAAATCTAACTAGCGTCTTTTTCCAAACCCCTAATACTTAGGTTTATTCATTTATTACTAATGTTGTGAAATAAAGACTATTTAATATCTAAGGTTTAGTACATGATAAGCAAACCGTGTTTGGTGTTGTACTGATCTACTCCGATCTACTCTGTCTCAAAAGCTTTCTGGTGTCATCGGTGAGAAGATCGCAACGTGCATCCGCAACTTATGAACTGTAGAGAGTTAAAACACTAAAATGTACTATGTAATGTTAGCAGCTTAGATTTGCATGCAGCGGGAAAAAGGAGACAAAAGGCTGTTGGAGGCGACCTGTGTCCATTTGAATCGACCTGTTAAATGTCCTGTAACAGAAGCACCGTGACGGAGGACCAATGGAATCATGCCAAACTTGCCTATTGTATTGCTTATGCCTGTAAAGGTATATATGTGCGTTCAGACCCCAATCTGGAGTCTTCTTGCTGATGCTGTTGACGGAGGTTTCTTGTAGATGCTGGTAACTGGTCCCAGAGTGTGTGCATATGTATAACTGTACCTTCGTCTGTATGATTTTTTTGCGCTAAATTGTCTTTAGATCACAGCGTGTAACCTACTGTTTTTTATGTTGAATAATAACCTTTGTGCGTTGGAAACACATTTCTAGGTCTGAAGGCATTTATTTACTGTATGACTGTGACAATTCTAGAAGGTATAGGCAGGATTTAGAAGGTATAGGCAGGATTTAGAAGGTATAGGCAGGAGCATATAGAGGTTTAAATCCAGTTTTGTTACAGGTTATAATGTAACATTGAATCACTATGCAATAAAATCCCTTTAATCTGATAAATCTTGAAATAATTTTGTTAAAAATACGACAGTGTACTGCTGTATTGAAAGTACGCTGTTCAGGGCAACCTTGTACATTGGATATTCCCTAATAAGATCAGGTTATAACCAGTGGAGGCTCCAGAGGTGGGGCTGCAGAGCAGTCCAAAATTCAAATAGGGGAGTCACACCAACTGCCACCCCAAATGCTTCCAAACATCTCTGTCTTGAGACTCACTGGCAGTTGGTGGGGCTCCCGTATTTGAATTTTGGACCTCGCTGCAGCCCCATCTCCAAAGCTGCCACTGGTTGTAACTATCTTTTTCTATTGTGGGGACAGTACCCACGTACTATGGAGTGCCTTCACCAACTAGCTCAAGTAAGCACTTCCACATGACGGCCGTGCGAGAGATATACATAGTACCGTAAACCAGGCAATCAGTTTTTATATATTTCAATGTATAATTCATAATTCTCCCTGCATATGTAACCCCCCTTTTACCACTAAAGGGTCACCAGGTTACTAACACCTTTGTTACTCCTAATGTACCCACCCTTAGCATTCCTCTAAGTGGTATACATCCCCATTGTCAGTGCCTCCACCCAAGTACATATGGTCTATGTGGGTCTACTTTGGAAAACCCAATAGTTAATGTAGTGTATTAACACAATATACAAATACAGTTTACTTTGCAATTACATTCACCACCTGCTTCCTTTCTCTCCGCAGAAGATTGCTGACCTGGAGCTTCCCTAAGCTTCTGTTTCCAGGTAGATATTGCACAATAATAAACTATTATAAGTTTCCTTTATAAGAATAAATGGCAACAATAGTCACATGTGGTACATTTGAACATTACAATAGGTAAGCACAAAGAATACAATATTTGTGTTTCTTCTATAAATAAGGCATCTAATACTCTAAGTTTACTTGCTCTAGCAAGAAATTGACTTAAACCTATGGAATGTCCAGCTTAGTTCATGAGTTAAAATTTCTCTGTTAAATGTTCAGTAGTCCTTATAAAGCTCTACCGCGGAGCTTCCACTATAAGCATTTAAATAGTCTCTGGGTAAGTCTCCAAACTATTAAAGGATGCTCTGTGTTGACATCAAAGTCCTGCGGATGCCTTGGAGGATAATGAATCTCACAACTTAAATAACCATCTCCTGTAGGGTATTGTAAAACCAGAGCACCAGTATATACAGTAGGTAATGAGTTGTAATATTACATACTATGGGTACAGCCTTACTGCTGCTACCCACCTGCTTGTCACTAGAAGCTCAGCTTGAACTTGCTGACCACTGATCCCCTGACTATGCATAGCAGGGAGCTTGTGATCGCCGTCTCTCTCCTCACTTCTGGCTACTTCCCCAGGGACATAACTATTACCAGGCAACCCTACTGCTGCATGTACCCCTTCCTGTAACTATTATTCCTTCCAGTAAGAGTCAATTGTTGCTAGGCAACCCCTATACATATAGCTGTATCTGCTCCTCCCAGTTGTGTACTCCTGTCCCAATTTATGCAGGGAACTATGGCCCTGATTCAGAGCCGGACGCTCTGACAGAGCGCTCGCTCTGAATCAGGGCCGTCCTTCTTAATTTTTAGTGCGGCCTCCTGGTCGCTCGTATAGCTGTGGGCGACCACCCACAGCTATAGCGAGCGGCCAGGAAGATGGTCGTGACGGTCAAGACCATCGCGACCATCGGGCTTGCGACGAGACCCTTGTGGTAGGGTCTCGTTGCCGCAAGCCCTGGAGTGCTTTCGGCTCTATCAGTGATGTCAGTGGGGCCGGCCCTAGACGGTAGGTGTTCCCATGGGAACGCCTCAGTCTGGGCAGCCACGCCCCTGGCACAACCACCAAAGGGCATGCTGTCACTCACCATCGACAGCACGCCCCCTTTGGTGCGAGACCCGGAGCGACGTCTTGCCCATCGCTATCCGGGTCTCGCGCATGTGCATGACGGAGCCAGCTCTGTCGTGCACATGCACACTGGGCCAACATCGACCCGCTCTGAATCAGGCCCTATGTCCATAATAATAAAGATGGCTCTATAATATCCCCTGTATTGGTGCTGCTATCCTCTGTGTCAGGTATAACTACTCACTGTCACCTCCGCGCTGGTGATTAAACCAGCTTACAGTCACCTCAGCGCTACACTGCCTTCTCTCAGCGCTGCTCCTCTTGGCAGCGCTGCTGCTGGGATGTCCCACTGGGTGCTGCTGCCGACTGCTCTGCTTACCGCTACTGCAAGCCCCACCTCCAAACTGTAGCCGGCTCCTGCTCCACAATGCCGGCAGTCTCACTGTGACCATTGGCCTCCAGTCTGAGCCAGCTGCCTCCTCTCACAGGGAACGCCCCGATCAATGCGGGTCCCTCTGCTCCTCCCCGCCACCGGGACCACCTCCCGCAACGCCGCCTCTCCGGCATCTCCAGCAAGACGCGGTGAGTACCGCCATCCCTCCTGCATCCCCAGCTCCGGCTTGCTCCCCCTCCGGCTCTGCCCCCCTGCTTACTGGCTGCCCAGGTCACAGGAGGGCAGGCACTGGAGGGAACAGCAGACTGATGGTGCTTACACACTGGGCGATTAAAGTGGACAACTGAACGATAACGATATCGTTATCGTTCAGTCGACCACTTTATCATCCATTTTTAACACAAAAACAATGAACGATAACGACGACGCGCGTTCCCGTGGGTCGTTCGTCATCATCGTTCATCGGGTTAACATGCAGGCCAACCTGATGATGTCGTCAGGTTGCTGCATGTTATGGAATGGGGGAGAGAGCCCGGTGCTGAACGATATTGTTAATGATATCGTTCAGCGGGTGTGCTCAATGTCATGAACGACATTGAGCACAGCCTGCCGGGGACACACTGGACGATATCGCTCAGGGAGCATATCGTCTAGTGTGTACGCACCATTACTCCCACTCTGCTGGCAGCTCCTCTTATAGGTCTCTCTGTCCCTGCCCCTCTTTTCCTGACAGGAACCCAACCACACCCAGCCATATCACTCCGCCCACTTCTTCTCCTGTGCATGTGCATCCTACACACTGTGCACATCCTCACCACAGGGAAAAAAGTACCACATAAACTTATATGTAAATACATTAAATAAATATATAAATATATATATATATATATATACACATATCACGAACTACAATACTCCATTGTAAGTACATGACACACACATACATTTTACCTCAAGAACTGTGACTGCAGTACATATATATTTACCTCATATATGTACTTATTAATACAGTATGTTATTTAACCCTTAACCAGGGATACACATATGTTGTTGCTTTTGTGTGACACGACTGGTGCTATATCAGTAAGACAATTACCATAGTGATGGTAGTTCTTACTACATCCTCGTCAAATCATGCTATTGTTTTATGTTTTCATGGTTACATACTGTGTTTCAGCCCTTAGAATAAACACTGTAAACTTAGGAATAACAGACAATATTACACATACCCTTGCTTGGACTGTGACCTCACTGGCAGGACAGACAGACTCACTGACAGTGGTAGAAGACAGGATCACAGGTCAGAGACACAGACGCACTAGCAGGACTGAGTGGCAGCCACACTGACAGTGCTAGAAGACAGGCGCACAGGCCAGAGAGACACACGGGGAGTGTACACACATCCTCTTTCACCTGCAGATCAGGCATCCACAGACTCCCCTGAGGAGAGTTCCCCCTTCCATGAGTTGTGTGCTGGGCACCTCCTAATGACATACTCAGCACTTGATTGCTCTGGCCTGCTGGTTCCTGAATGTGTTCCACCCTTCCCCCTTCTTACAGCAAAGCTCCTGTATGACAGCGAAGGTGTATACTCATCCTCAGCACCCTGCAGGTGGTTAGTTCTGGGCAAAAGAAACCCTCGGCCCCACCTAATATTCAGGCCAATTGTGAGTGTGAACTGTCACTTTGGGATGTAGTTACCAGATCGGCAGACGGCATGCCGCCGGTCTGAATCCCGACGGTGAAAGCTCGACACGGGACTTAAGATAGGTATTTCGAGGCCTAATCTTAATCCCGACGTGGGAATACAGACAAGACGCCAGCCCGAACGAGGTAAGCTGGTGGCGTCTTAGCTGTTAGCCGCGGGGGGGAGTGTAAGGTTTAGGTGCATAGCGGGGTTAGCGTTTTTTGGGGGAGACTTAGGTTTAGGCACTAACGGGGAGGGTGCGGGTTAGGCTGCAAGAAGGGAGGGATAGGAGAGAAGGGGGGAGGGCTAGAATACTTACCCGATCCCTGTCAGGGATACCAACCATCAGGATGCCGCTGTAAGTATTTTGACAGGAGGCATGCCGACAGTCAGCATTACATACCCATTCCTGTCACTTTACAGGTTGTGTTTGAAAAATTATAGTTAGGAGCTGATTGGTTGGTACTTTATCACTCGCCATATATTTCTCTTCAAGGTTTGGTACATCTCCCCCTATTATAGCTGGCACAATGGGGACACCACTGGATTGTTTTTGATGTTCTTGGGCAGATTCTATCGATGCCTTTTCAATTTTTCAAACCACATCTTAGCAATTGGATGACTGAACACGAGCGAGCACACAGGGATCTATGACCTCCTGTTAAATTCTCTTTTTGTCCATGATGCTATGGCAAAAATAGACCAAACATGCAGTAAGAACGCACCAACAGTTATGGATTTTATTTTTAAAGATTCCATGACTTTTTGAATGAAAAGTTTTCGCATACTATTCTGTTAATGTCTGTAATAGCTTTTTATTAGGGATGTGCAGGCTCGGATAGGTTCGAGTTTGCACGTGGAGTTTGGATTTTTCCCTCCAAAAAAACGGAACTCAGAACGAGGCAAAACGTCATCTTACATGGACGAACATCATCATTCCTGGACAAAAGACCAGGAATGATGATGTTCGTCCATGTAAGATGACGTTTTGCCTCGTTCTGAGTTCCGTTTTTTTGGAGGGAAAAATCCGAACTCCACGTGCAAACTCGAACCTATCCGAGCCTGCACATCCCTACTTTTTATACATAGCATCGTGCAGGGGCTGGCTGGCAACTTTTAGCCTGGGGGGCAAATGCATGCAGGCGGCCCTGGCAGAGGAGTAGCGTGTAGCCAGGGTGCCCGAAGAACGTGCGTACTACGGCGGCGCCCCCCCTCATATGGGATTAATGTAAGGTAAAAATAAAGATTTGGGGCAGCCCCCTGTCGTAGTGCCCATATGCAGTGCCCCCGTGTGCCACAGGAGATAACACCCTTATGCAGGCCTCCAGTAGTGCCCCCAGTAGTGATCCCCCTCTATGCAGTGCCCCTTGTGCCCCCAGTAGTGGTCCCCCCATTCAGTGCCCCTTGTGCCCCCAGTAGTAAGCCTCTTATATAGTGCCCCCAATAGTGGTACCCCTATGCAGTGCCCCGAGTAGCAGTCCACCCCCCCATCCAGTGCCCCCAATAGTGGTAACCCTTATGCAATGTCCCTTAAATAGTGGCCTCAGTTGTAGTCTCCCCCCTATGCAGTACCCCCAGTATTGCCCTTTATATAGAACCCCCAGCAGTGGTCCCTCGCAGTGCCCCCAGTGGTAGTCCCCTCCCCCTATGTAGTGCCCATAGTAGTAGTCCCCTCCTCCTTATGCAGTGCCCCTAGTAGTAGTCCCCTCCCCTTGTAGTGCCCCCAGTAGTAGTAGTTCCCCCAGTAGTAGTAGTCCCCCCCCCCTTGTAGTGCCCCCAGTAGTAATCCACCCCCCTGGTAGTGCCCCCAGTAGTAATCCCCCCCTGGTAGTTCCACCATAGAAATCCCCCCCTGGTAGTGCCCCTACAGTAATCCCCTCCCCCTGGTAGTGCCCCCAGTAGCCCCCCCCCCCCCCCGAGTAGAGAGAGACTTAAAAAAAAAAAAACACTTACCTGAAACTCCCGCTCCTGATCCCGACGCTTCCACCGGCTCCTCTGGCCGCTTTGCATTATGGGAGAGACGTCGTCATGACGACGGCTCTCCCAAAACCCACTGCGGGAGCCGGAAGAGATGATGGCTCTCGCAGTGGGAGCAGCGGCAGCCGCTGAGAGTCTGACAGACTCTCAGCGGCTGCTGATTACAGCAAACACACAGCTGCCGGCTCCGGCAGCTGTGTGTTTGTGCTGTGTAGCGCTGACCGGACTCCGTCCGGTCAGCGCTACACACGCGGTGCAGTCTGTGTCACAGTGACACAGACTGCCCGCTGCCCGCATGGCGCTGCGGCCCGGGGGGCACATGGCACCCTGCCCCCCGGCCCAGCCCGCCACTGGCATCATGCTTTTATGTTTAGCCGTACACCAAAGAGTTATTAATTCAGAAATGCTAATTGATCCAATGTAAGAAGGTATTGAGTACCAGGTTTTAGGGCAATTATATTGTGTTTAGGTAGATTGCCTGCCATTCATAGCTATCGCTATCGATTGGTACTCTGAGATTCTGCTTCTCTAGCAACTGTTGCATTTATTCCGATGTTCATGTTCTGCCCTCACTATAGACTTCCCTTTGGCCTGTATATAATTATACAGACAGCATAACCATTCATACTTTTCAATAATCCAATCTAAATGTGAATATCTGAAGAAGAATGGTATTCATTATAATAGTTGAATTTGGTAAAACTGAAATGCAAACATACATAGAATGCGATTACAACGAGAACTGATGCAATGCAGAAAAACATGAAACATAACTGCATAACATAACATAACATTACCTGTCAGAGGATCTTACCATTGATGCTGTGCGGAGGGGAGAAATATACTGCACCTCTTTGCTAATACCATGTGAGATCTAAGATTGTGACCTCCTATCCAGTACCCAGGGTGCATTGGGAGACTAACTAAGGAATCCCATAAAGTCCGAACCCAGCTGCTATCAGGGCGATCATCAGGTGGAGGCCACACAGGAATAAAAATGCATAACAATGCATAGAGAATAAAAAATTGTGTTGGGATTGGCGCTACCCAGGGTACGTGGGAAGAGTTTCTACTTGGAGGAAGAATATATTGTGTTGCTTATGTGAATGTCACTTGAAACATGTGACATAACATGAATGCATAGAATACAAACATCAATACATTTGACAAAAAAAGGCTATGGTCGAATGTATTGAAGTGCCCAGTCTGTCGTTCACATATTATAGCATAACCAAGGGCGCTGAGAGGGGGGGGGGGAGTGGGTATAGATTACCCAGGCCCTGGCATCCTGAGGGGCCCGGCGGGGGCCCGGGTCCAGCGCCGCTCCCCCCTCCCTTCTCTCTCAGCAGCCCAGCACACAGCGTGTGCTGAGCTGCAGTGGGAGACTGCTCGTGGCAGTCTCCCACAAGAAGCCACAGCAGTCTCATGGCAGCCACAGCAGTCTCCTTCGCCTGTGGGTGGGGAGCAATCACACTGATCGCGCCCCCCTGGCTTTGCGCCGGGCTGAGGGACTTACAGCGCCCCCCTCCCCGGCGCCCGGTGCTGCAAAACTTTTTTTATTTATATATTTTGCTCGAGGGGGCGTGTCCATGCCTCCTGCGATTAGGCCACGCCCCCTCTGTACCTGGGCCCGCCTGCGCTCTCTACGGCCCTGAACATAACATATACTGTACACCCTGAAGGCATGGCACTCCACATTTAGGGCTTTATTTATTAATATTATTTTTACTAAAATAGAGTGAAAAAGGGTGTTTTCACACCATTTTCACATTATTTTAGTTTCACCTGTAGTTATTACAGGGCAATTGGAGTAGAATTAGTAAAATTGTACTCCAACCCCTAGTATCACTTATTTTTAGTAAAGCAGATCGCATTTCCCATAATTGTAATGGGAAATGTGATCTGACCATAGTTACTAAAAATAAATTGTAAAAAAATACCGGGGGAAGCCCTGTGATAATAACGCCACCTGGAGGTGGCGTTATCCAGGGTCTCCCCCGGTTTCCGGGCTCCCACTCTGCTCTAACGGGGAGAGCAGAGGCGGGAGCCAGTACCAGTAATCAGCTATGTGGTCTAAACAGACCGCAAGCTGATTGCTGTAAAAAAAAGAAAAAAAAAATGTAAACATTTTTTTTTTACTTACCTGACTCCAGGGACCGGTGATCGGGCCTCCGGTGATGGCTCCTCTCCTGTCAGCTGGTCTCCCATAGTGCCCTGCTGCCCGGTCATCAGGTGATCGGGCCCCAGTGCAGTATGGGAGATCACCTGATCGGGAAGCCCGGAGAAGATCACCGGAGGCCAGGAGGATGCAGGTAAGTGTAATGAAGAAAGGGGGGGGTCGCGGGGGTCCGTGATTGCGGGGGGCAGGGCTTAGCATCGGTGGGGGGTAGCAGCGATGGTGGGTCGGCGCATGCGCGGACTCTTAGTCGCTGTATTTTTTCCGAAAATACCGCGACTAGAGTGCGGATGGGATCTGCAGGGACAGAGCTTTATCGCAAGCTCTGTCCCTGCAAGGGATTTATAGTAAATCCCTGTGATATTGTGCGAATTCACTCGGTAATATCACACTACAATCCGCATTCAATATGCGGATTGTAGTAAATAGAGCCCTTAGTAGCAACGGATACCATCATTTAAAACCTCAGAAGGTAATAATAACAGGATAATTTCAGATACTGGTCTAAGGAACAGCTTAGTATCTCCCTGCTTGCAGATCTTCACCTCGACCTTACAGACCTTCCCATCTTTGCTTGGTGACAGGACTTAGGGGCCACTCTTTGCATTGTGACTGGCAATCTGTGATAAGCACAATGTCACCAGGTTTTTGGTTAGGTTTGGGAACTTCCCTCTTGTTCCTTGGTTGCAAGCTAGAGAGAGATACTGTAGTTTCCACCTGTCCCAGAGGTTGTTTGCAAGGCTTTGTACTGGTCTCCATTGACGTTTCAATAAGTCTTTGTTGTTGAACTCTCCAGGATAGTCCAAGTCTTCTGAGTAAGAAGAGTAGGAGTAAGCAGAAGTGGATCTTCTGGGTCACTGGAAACTAAAGTCGATGGTGTGGCAGTGACAATAGCTGAGATTGTGATATGGAATGTAGACACTAGTGGATGGATTCTGACATCTGAGTCTGCGTCTTCTTGCTCAAATGCGTCACTTTCAGAAATGTTCCAATCTGCTGTGTACAAGAATTCAGGACCTGTGAGCCATGAAGTGTCTTTAAGGAGACTGGCTGTGACCGCTCTTGCAGCATGGTCTGCAGGATTGTGAACAGTAGATACAAAAGGCGGGATGGGCTAAGCATCGCATCATCTGCAATGTGGTACATTACGAAACTTATCGGGTACATGCCGGCATTAATCATGCCGGTATGTACCTAGATTTGCGATTCTAATAGCAAAGGGCAGCTCTACCGATAAGAGTTGCCCTTTGCAATAGAGGGACTTCCGGTTTTATGGCCCAGAAGTCCCCGGGGCATCCTTCTGCACATGGAAAAGGGTTGCCAAAGAGGGTGTTGGGAGGGATCTGATTGGATCCCTCTCAGTTAGGAATGCGGAAAGAAGCCCATAGGCTACTATTGGGTAACATCATCTAAAGATGGTGTTCCCCGTCGGGTCCAAGCTCTGGAATGTATTGTTTTCCGCAGCTTGGTACATATGAGAAATGCGGTCAAACCCCCCAAAACTGCATTTTCCGGGCTTTTACCGCATTTGTGCCGATAGTACATCCCGCAAGAAACCGATGAGGGAAGCTGCTGCCTGCGGGGATGGAGGGATCGCAGCAGGCATCGGAGGTACTTGCTCCGATCCATTCCTAATACATCCGGGGATACTAAATATTTGCGGTTATCGGGGGCATAGCCACAAATATAGGATGATAAATGGCCCCCTTTGTATCTCTGTAGAAAGGGGAGCAGGCACGAATTGCTGTGTGCTGGGCTGCTGTGGGTGCAGGGAGGCTGCTGGGCTTCAGACATGGTTGTCACTAGAAGAGCCTCTCACAGGGCAATGCAGCAGTAACTGTATGAGAAAGTGACTGTGACACATTGGGCACATTGTGAAGTGATCTCTGGTGTAGCTGCTGTGTTCCTCTCCTCTCCACTGTGCTCCCAGTCATGCTCAGTGCCACCGGGATTATGTAATAAAGTCCATGGGAGAAGCCGAGGGTGTAGAGCCATTATGTTGTGTGCTGACATACTCTGTGCAGCTGCAGTTCTCCAGGAACTTCTCTCTGAAGGCTCTGCAATCAAGGAGAGGATGTAATTTTAGATGCAGAAGATCTTTGTCCACAGATTTAATTGTTCAGTCATGGCGACGATAGACAGCCTTATTATTACAAAGGTCAGTTTGGAAACTATGGACCATAGTGGCCAGGAACAGTAGTAGGTGTGACCCAAACCCATTCCATGGTCCAAAAATAAAATGTCTAACCAGAAATGTTCTGCTTGGCTGTAAGCACGAAATATCAGCGGATAACAGCACTCCATAGTGTGATCATCGTAATGTGATCCACCAGGCAACAAATACATTGGTTGTTAGGGAATTTGCCTATCTGTGGCAGTCATTAGGCTTTGTACCTGCCGCCAGGCTGTAAAGTCTAATGTTATTATAATGCAAGTTGTGAGCTCTATATATAGTGATCACTGTGACACCAGGTGATGCCTTGTCCTCTGCACTGTAACTGACCCCTTACTGATAACACTCTCTTTGATCCTGGAAGGATTTAGATGGTAATCCAATGAAAGGGAATCATTTACAAAATCCCTAATTTCATCTAATTACTCCTGGGACTGATCCTGCTATTTAATCATTCAACATCTTGGGATTTGGCTTTAGGAAAACAATTGTGGAGGCTTATTTCACTGGGAAGGGAGGACCCGTAGGGGGCAAACAATCAAAATAGTCTGAACCTTGTTGTCACCTGTACTGTTATTATTATTAACAGTTTCTTATATAGCGCAGCAAATTCCGTTGCGCTTTACATTTTGAATCAAGATTAACATTATACTGGGTTGTAAAAGACATATATACATGACATACATAAGGGTAAGAGGGCCCTGCTCGCAAGCTGAGTAACTAAACTTTTTTTTTTCTAATATAAATATTACCTTCACGTTTTTGACGACTCACTATTGTATGACAAGTAGATCAAGTGGTCTGATCCAAATAGACTGGTCCAAAGCTGACCACCAATGACCTGACCACAGAGGTTGAGCAACAGGGTCATCATTCAATTTGGCTGCCTACATGGGAGGTAGATTGTATTATATCGGGCTGCCTGATAATGATGGCCTAGACTCAAAAGGACCATCATACTGACCTAATTGCCTGATACTGGCTGCAATATTGCGGCATGTATGGACGCCTAAATTATGTCATAAAACAGTCGCTTTATTATTGTTTGGGTAAGCGTGTTTGTTCCTTATCATTGTATATAGCAGTGAGATCTGCTATATAGTGCTGACAGCCCTGCCTGGCATTACCTATTGCTGGTATCGACAATTTTGGTTGAACCTCTTGCTTTCCATTACCCCCGATACTGCTGAAACCATCCAAGGGCCGAATTAAACTAGCCGCAAAAAGTGGCGTCTCGCGAAAAGCAAATTGAAGCCTGAAGTCGCCTGTTTCGACACAATGTTTTCTCCGTGCACGTCCCCGCTGTTCGCCCTATTCAATTGTAAAACAGGTGAAAACGCGGATAGGCGAATGTTTTGCAAAGCGAAACTAGTGCAAAGGACATCTTTTTTGGGGGAAATCGGTCTGTACCCCATAAAAAGCTTCAGAGACCCTGGGAATCATTATAGAATAGTAGTAGTAGCCCTAATAAAAGTATTTAGTGAACTCAGGGCCTGATTCAGAGCCGGACGCTATTTGCGCTCGCTCGTTCAGAAAAAGGGGCCGGATATTTAAATTGAGCGCTCGCTCTTTGTGGTCTGTTGACGCCTCTATGTCTGAGCGAGCAAACGAAACAAGCGCTCGCTATTTTGTAAAGACGCCCCCTGGCCGCTCGCATCCTACGTCATCTCCGCTATTTATTAGATTAATCGAGTACATCGAAAGGCGTCTGAACTGCTCGCAGTGCTTGTGGTTGGTTTTCCTATCGCAATCATGCGAACAGTTCAGGCTAAGAAACAACCAAGTGACGTGGTCGATGACGCTGCTTTGTTAATTATGCACACCCTTAAAACGCCCGTTTTGACCGTTTGGCACGATGCATTCGGATCTCCACTCCCCGTTTTCAAGCACCTTCCCCTGTTACCACCCACAAACGCCTCATCCTGTCACTCAAATTAGCAGGCACTCGCTGTTTTGCGAGCGCTCGATTTCCGACCGCAATGACTGGTTGGCGCATGCGCATTACGACCCATACGCATACGCAGTTGTGCGAACATCGCTCGGAGCTTACGAGCGGCTCTGAATCAGGCCCTCATTTTGTTGCAAAGGGCTGTTATATGCATATTTGCATATGTGTGGAAAAATGATAGAAAACAATGGGGTTTTTTTTTCAGGAAAATAAGTACCGAGGTCAAATTTGGGGTACCTGAATATGGGTACTAGTATATATTGATGTCTCTAAAATGAAGATTAAAAAATTCTCAAAAATACACCTGCTGCAGCCTTGTGCAATCCCAAAAACACCTGTCCCAACCATATAGCCCCCCAGAGTACCAGGCCCCCCACTTTTTTCAATTTTCCAACACTTTTTTTAATTTTCGCCCCAAAAATGACATGTCTTTTTTTGGGGTGAATTAAGTTTTGTTTTTTGCCCTATTAGTCATTAGGTGGAGTGTCCAAAGGGTTCTGAACCAAGGACTCGATTCAGACCCGTTCGCTAGGCTGCATTCGCTTGCAGCCGGGCGATTGTTGCAAACTGCGCATGCGTGAACCAGTCACTGCGATCGGGAGATGAACGCTCTCTGCATATTTCCACAGCGCTAGTTAGAGTGACAGAACGGAGCGTCAGTGGGTGGTGACTGTGACAGGTCTGTGTAAACGGGGTGTGCTTGCACTAGCACAGGCGTGGCTTGGCGTTTTTACACCAACTTAAAGATGTGAATAATTAAGACGTAGCGTCATACGCGGTGATCGCAGTGCTTGCGGTAGCCTAGAGTCTATCTTAAGCACTGCGTGGTGGTTCGATGTTGCCCGATTTTACCAATGTTTTCATACACTTCCTGGAGATGACGTCTGAAAGTGGGCGTCATTACTCCAGGCTGTGGGGCATCTAACTTCACCCGTCGATGGCACGGTCAGACATAGGAGGCGTCCTCATACCTTAGTGTGCGATCGTATCATTTGCATATTTTCTTTCCTTAATGCAGCAAACGAACGCAGCTTAGCGAGCAGGTCTGAATGAGCTCCCAAGTCCCCACATTTGTACCCCAAAATATGGATTTTGCACTTCATTTCTCCTGCCTTTTGCTGGAGAAACTTTTTCGCCTGTTTTTGACTATGGAGTTTTCGCCTAGGTGAAAACTCCGGGGACATGAATAGGGCGATACTTTGAAAACAGGCGAAAAGTGCAAATCGGAGAAAATTTTTCTCCAAATGTCACTTTTCCCGGCTAATTGAATTTGGCCCCTAGTCTGGCAGCACTGGTGCTAATTTCACCTATTTATTGATTTATTGTTTGTTTGTAAAGGCATAACATGGTCTGTCTAATGATCACCAGGATGGTTGCAGCCCCAAGAGATTGGACTCCTAGGAGGCATATATGCGTCTGCTTTCCCCCTACCTGGCACTGGGCCACATACCCTTAATGTGTTCTGTCTATTTGGGATGTAGTGTGGAAGCCGACGGTCTAAATCCCGACCGTCGGCTTCCAGACGTTCTAATCCCGGTGGGGTATTAATGACAGGTGTCTAAATCTAGACGCCTGTCATTAACCAGACGCCAGAAGATCGATGCCCGGCATCCCAATCGAAGAGATGCCAGGCGCCGGGTGCGGACAGCCGTATGGGGGGGAGGGTTAGGTTTAGGGCTCCCGGGGGGGACTTAGGCTTAGGCACCCCCCCCAGGAGGTTAGGGTTAGGGTAGGAGAAGGGAGGGTTAGGGTTAGGCACCCCGGGGGGGAGGTTAGGGTTAAGCACCCCCCCGGGGGACTTTGGTTTAGGCGTCGGGGAAGGGGGGTTAGGTTTAGGCACTTAGTGGGGGGTTAAGGTTAGGCACTTGGGGGGGAGGTTAGGGTTAGGCACCCCTAAGCGAGGGTTAGGGTTAGGGTGGGGGAATTAGGTTAGCGATACTTACCTTAGGGACGATTGGGATTTTCACCCTTGCCGGGCTGCCGCTGTCGGGATTTAAACCGCCGGACAATGAGTCCGACGGTAATACCTACTACACCCGTCTATTTGAGCCCTCTCCTACACTTCCCCGTTCTGTCTCACTAAGCGCAGAGAGGCGGAACGGGAGATGAGCCTCAGTCTGCATACAGAGACGTACTCCGATTTGCTGTACAGTACTGAAAAGCGCATTACGCGCTTCCTTGTTAGACTTCTGTCTGATTCTACATGATACCCTGTATATATCTTTACACAAAAATATATTTGCCAAATGTGTGACATGGAGCTAATCGCAAGCGGTTTGCTAGTGCTAGCGAGCATCGTCATCATCATAATCCGGTATTTTCCCCTACTCTTTTCCAACCTTTCATAAGCATATGTGCCCCGGTTGGCATCTTTGCAGTTGACAAGCATATCCTACTGTATTCTACTCTCCAAAGAACGTTCCTTCCCTCCCCTGTCTACCCTCTTCCAGTGCAGACAGGTGTAGGTACCAGAATCACGCAAGCCTGTGTGGGTGTGCGTGTATTATGCCGCTGCTTTCTGGGCATACGCAGACATTTCACACAGCATACGGATGTTTCTTGCATCATGTGTTCAAATTTTATATATATTTTGCCAGTGTAACCTCTGTAGTGCTCCAAAGATGGCTGCTTCTTTTGTAATACATTTTTGTTGCATATAAAAAAAGGGCTTTGAGTCCTTTTCGGATAAAAGGGCTATATTAATAAAACATACTAATAATAATATATTGTAATTATGTAGTGCTCATTCTGTATCAGCCCCTCTAAATTTAACAGTAGAAACAATAGTCTTGAGCTTCAGGACTCTGCATAGATTTTAAACAACCCTTTCTGAGACTATTCACATTCAGATGTTAAACAATCCTCTGTATTGACATGGTCATGTAGACAGTGATAAAATGTTGACATGTTGACATGCGATATATCATCTCTGGTGGTCTAGAAGCGACTTACCTGCTCATGACGGCTGCAACTGCTCCAGTGGCGTCCTCCAGGTCCTGACGGTCACCTGACCATCACTTCCAGGTCAGACCTATAATCCTGCAACGTTCTAATGAGTATTTCTCCCCTATCCCTAATCCTCCATCTGGTGTGTAACCCTAACCTTCTTCAGCAGCCTAACCCTAACACTCCTGCCCGCAGCCTAACCCTAACCTCCACCCTGCAGCCTAACCCTAACCTCCCCCTGCAGCCTAACTCTAACCTCCACTCCGCAGCCTAACCCTAACCTCCCCCTGCAGCCTAACTCTAATGTCATTGTCAACATTCTGACAATGTTGACATGTTGCCTATTCACATTTTAATAATGTTGACAGCTAATCATTGTTGACCTTTTGACTACATCCCCCTATAACAATGTATGGCATCCTACAATATATTGATACTTGTAGGATTATACAGTGATTTTATTACAGGCATGGCAGAGAACACACACACACACTGCCCTTTCCAGTCATCGACTAAGACCATAATTGGAATATAAATACAAAAAGGCCCCCACCCCCCAGGAACCCTCCCCCCTTCCCATCCTTCCATAAAAAGACCCTGCCCTCCCTGCCTGCAAAAAGTGACCAGTTTGTCTTTTTCAGCACATAAGAATTCTTGTAATTGGAGGGAGAAAATCTATCAGCATCCCCCAGACAGATGGGTGCGGCCTCCCTCAGGGCACAGGGAAGGAGGGGCCGGCGGTGGGCACAGGCAGATACCCAACTACTTACACTAATTTAGTCACCAAATATAAAACATGATACAAATGTCCCTGTGTGATGTTATGCTCTGGGCAGTACAGGATAACATGCAGATGAAGGAGGAAGCCCTGGTGCTGAGAAGAGGCATGCCTGGAAACGATATAGATGTCCCTGCATGATGTCATGCTCTGGGCAGTATAGGAATACATGCAGATGAAGGAGGAAGCCCAGGTGCTGAGAAGAGGCATGCTTGGAAATTATATAGATGTCCCTGCATGATGTCATGCTCTGGAATACATGTCATGCTTAGGAATACATGCAGATGAAGGAGGAAGTCCTGGTGCTGAGAAGAAGCATGCCTGGAAATGATATAGATGTCCCTGCAAGATGTCATGCTCTGGGCAGTACAGGATCACATGCAGATGAAGGAGGAAGGCCTGGTGCTGAGAAGAGCCATGCCTGGAAACGATATAGGTGTCCCTGCATGATGTCATGCTCTGGGCAGTACAGGAATACATGCAGATGAAGGAGGAAGCCCAGGTGCTGAGAAGAGGCATGCCTGGAAATTATATAGATGTCCCTGCATGATGTCATGCTCTGGGCAGTACAGGAATACATGCAGATGAAGGAGGAAGTCCTGGTGCTGAGAAGACGCATGCCTGGAAACGATATCGATGTCCCTGCATGATGTCATGCTCTGGGCAGTATAGGAATACATGCAGATGAAGGAGGAAGCCCAGGTGCTGAGAAGAGGCATGCCTGGAAATGATATAGATGTCCCTGCATGATGTCATACTCTGGGCAGTACAGGAATACATGCAGATGAAGGAGGAAGTCCTGGTGCTGAGAAGACGCATGCCTGGAAACGATATAGGTGTCCCTGCATGATGTCATGCTCTGGGCAGTACAGGAATACATGCAGATAAAGGAGGAAGCCCAGGTGATGAGAAGAGGCATGCCTGGAAATTATATAGATGTCCCTGCATGATGTCATGCTCTGGAATACATGTCATGCTCAGGAATACATGCAGATGAAGGAGGAAGTCCTGGTGCTGAGAACACGCATGCCTGGAAACGATATAGATGTCCCTGCATGATGTCATGCTCTGGGCAGTACAGGATCACATGCAGATGAAGGAGGAAGGCCTGGTGCTGAGAAGAGGCATGCCTGGAAATGATATAGATGTCCCTGCATGATGTCATGCTCTGGGCAGTACAGGAATACATGCAGATGAAGGAGGAAGCCCAGGTGCTGAAAAGAGGCATGCCTGGAAATTATATAGATGTCCCTGCGTGATGTCATGCTCTGGGCAGTACAGGAATACATGCGGCTGAGGGAGGAAGCCCAGGTGCTGAAAATAGGCATGCCTGGAAATGATATAGATGTCCCTGCATGATGTCATGCTCTGGGCCGTACAGGAATACATGCGGCTGAGGGAGGAAGCCCAGGTGCTGAAAAGAGGTATGCCTGGAAACTATATAGATGTCCCTGCATGATGTCATGCTCTGGGCAGTACAGGAATACATGTGGCTGAGGGAGGAAGCCCAGGTGCTGAGAAGAGGCATGCCTGGAAATTATATAGATGTCCCTGTGTGATGTCATGCTCTGGCCAGTACAGGAGTACATGTGGCTGATGGAGGAAGCTCAGGTGCTGAGAAGAGGCATGTCTGGAAATTATATAGATGTGCCTGTGTGAATTCATGCTCTGGCCAGTACAGGAATACATGCGGTTGAGGGAGGAAGCCCAGGTGCTGAGAAGAGGCATGCCTAGAAATGATATAGATGTACCTGTGTGATGTCATGCTCTGGGCCATACAGGAATACATGCGACTGATGGAGGAAGCCCAAGTGCTGAGAAGAGGCATGTCTGGAAATGTTATAGATGTCCCTGCATGATGTCATGCTCAGGGCAGTACAGGAATACATGCGGCTGATGGAGGAAGCCCAGGTGCTGAGAAGAGGCATGTCTGGAAATTATATAGATGTCCCTGTGTGATGTCATGCTCTGGGCCGTACAGGAATACATGCGGCTGAGGGAGGAAGCCCAGGTGCTGAGAAGAGGCATGTCTGGAAATTATATAGATGTCCCTGTGTGATGTCATGCTCTGGGCCGTACAGGAATACATGCGGCTGAGGGAGGAAGCCCAGGTGCTGAAAAGAGGCATGCCTGGAAATGATATACACTTACAGGACCTCATTCAGAGCCGGTTGCACAGAGCGTGCGGTCGGTCTGAATGAGGGGAGGACGTCTTGAATTTTCAAGACGTCCTCCTTTGCGGTGGTAAGGCTGTGGGTTAACAGCCGAGTGTACTCGTAAAAAATATTGTCACACTGTAAGTGGAAATACAGTGTACTTGTAAAAAATATTGGGCCTGATTCAGACCCACTCGCGAGCGGCTGTCCGCTCGCAAGTGGGTCGATGTTATGGACTGAGCATGCGCACGACGGAGGGAGCTCCGTCATGCGCATGCGCCAGACGCGACGAGCGAAGGAAAGTCCTTCGCTCGTTGTGTCCGATCAAAGGGGGCGTGCTGTCAATGTTGATTGACAGCACGCCCCCTTTGGTAGGCGTTCCGGGGGCGTGCCTCCCTGACGGGGGCGTTCCCACGGGAACGCCTCCCGTCAGAAGCCGGCCCACTGACATCACTAGTGATGTCAGTGGGAGTGATTTTGGCTCTGATAGAGCCAAAATCACTCCGGAGCTTGCGGTTGAAAACCTCAACCGCAGGCTCCGGCTCGCAATTTCGATGGTCGCGATGGTCTCGACCATCGCGGCCATCACAATGCACGCTCGTATAGCCTGTGGGTGGTGACCCACAGCTATACGAGCGTCCAGGAGGACGCTCCATGAAAATGGAGCCCGGCCCTCATTCAGAGCGTGTGCGCTCTGCTCAGAGCGTACGGCTCTGAATGAGGGCCATTGTCACACTGTAAGTGGAAAAAGCAGTGTATTCGTAAAAAATATTGTGACACTGTTAGTGGAAAATGCAGTGTATTCATAAAAAATATACACTAAGTGGGAACGCAGTGTATTCGTAAAAATTTTGTCGCATTGTAAGTGGAAAACGCAGTGTATATTCGTAAAAAATATTGTGACACTGATAGCGGAAAACTCAGTGTACTCGTAAAAAATATTGTCACACTGTAAGTGGAAATACAGTGTACTTGTAAAAAATATTGTCACACTGTAAGTGGAAAAAGCAGTGTATTCGTAAAAAATATTGTCACATTGTAAGTGGAAAAAGCAGTGTATTCGTAGAAAATATTGTGGCACTAAGTGGAAATACAGTGTATTCATAAAAAATATTGTGACACTTCGTGGAAATACAGTGTATTCGTAAAAAAATTTGTCACACTAAGTGGAAAACGCAGTGAATTCGTAAAATATATTGCCACACTGTAAGTGGAAATACAGTGTACTTGTAAAAAATATTGTCACACTGTAAGTGCAAAACGCAGTGTATTCGTAAAAATTATTGTGACACTAAGTGGAAACGCAGTGTATTCATAAAAATATTGTCACACTGTAAGTGAAAAACGCAGTGTATTCGTAAAAAATATTGTGGCACTAAGTGGAAATACAGTGTATTCGTAAAAAATATTGTCACACTGTAAGTGGAAAACGCAGTGTATTCGTAAAAAATATTGCCACACTGTAAGTGGAAAACGCAGTGTATTCGTATAAAAAATTGTCACACTGTAAGTGGAAATACAGTGTACTCGTAAAAAATATTGTCACACTGTAAGTGGAAAAAGCAGTGTATTCGTAGAAAATATTGTGGCACTAAGTGGAAATACAGTGTATTCATAAAAAATATTGTGACACTTCGTGGAAATACAGTGTATTCGTAAAAAATTTTGTCACACTAAGTGGAAAACGCAGTGAATTCGTAAAAAATATTGCCACACTGTAAGTGGAAATACAGTGTACTTGTAAAAAATATTGTCACACTGTAAGTGCAAAACGCAGTGTATTCGTAAAAATTATTGTGACACTAAGTGGAAACGCAGTGTATTCATAAAAAATATTGTCACACTGTAAGTGAAAAACGCAGTGTATTCGTAAAAAATATTGTGGCACTAAGTGGAAATACAGTGTATTCGTAAAAAATATTGTCACACTGTAAGTGGAAAACGCAGTGTATTCGTAAAAAATATTGCCACACTGTAAGTGGAAAACGCAGTGTATTCGTAAAAAATATTGTCACACTGTAAGTGGAAATACAGTGTACTCGTAAAAAATATTGTCACACTGTAAGTGGAAAACGTAGTGTATTCGTAAAAAATATTGTCACACTGTAAGTGGAAAACGCAGTGTATTCGTAAAAGATATTGTGACACTGTTAGTGGAAAACGCAGTGTATTCGTAAAAAATATACACTAAGTGGGAACGCAGTGTATTCGTAAAAAATGTTGTCGCATTGTAAGTGGAAAACGCAGTGTATATTCGTAAAAAATATTGTGACACTGATAGCGGAAAACGCAGTGTATTCGTAAAAAATATTGTGACATTTTTTTGCATAAAAAAAAAGTGATAAAAAGGGTTTTTGAGTATATTTTTCACTAGAGATAAGTTTCGAAGAAATGTATTAATATTTTTCGCAAATTTTTTGATTTTTTTTTCCGTCAAAGTATGGTTTTCGTTTTTTTATTATATCGTTATTTTTGTTGTAACTGAAATCAATGAGAGCCTTATGTATCATCATTTTATCGTTTTTTTTAAGTGAAAATTATCGTGTTTCTTTTTGACATACATTGGCTGGCGATAATTGTATTCCAGCACCACTGATATTGAAATAAGCTGTTAGTTATTGCTATTTAGATGGAACTTATGAAATTTAAATAATCAGTATTACTTGTAATCTATTTTCATATATGTATATATATATATATATATATATATTTATTTTTTCAGTTTAAAAAAATATACAAATTATAACTCCTATAAATAAATAGTTCTCTTTTTTTGTCACTAAAATTACCATTTGCTATAAATGGGTCAACAAATAAGGTTCAAACAATCTAACAAGTACTACACATACTGTACCTGTCTTATAGAAGAATGGAGGTTATTTTATTATGGTAAACTATGTGAGATATATACACACACACTATATATATATATATATATATATATATATATATATATTATATATATATATATATTATCACACACACACATACATACACAGTGTATGACCCATAGAGGAAAAGTAGAAGTTTTTGTAGGGAAAATCAGGAGAAACTAAAGGGGAGGGGAAATCTAGTATCAAGGGATTCCTTTATTTTGATGAGCCACTAGAATTCCTTGATTTTCCAGCCAACTTGTTGGCTGGTTGGAAGAAAATCAGATATTGTATAGAATAGTGGCGTATCTATAATGGGTGCAGGGTGTGTGGTGCGCATGGGCTCCTGGGTCCAGGGGGGCCCACACTGCACATCCTACGCCAATATAATATACTCATCTCTTCGGAGTCCCGCATCGGCACTGCAGACATCCAGAAATCACCAGAGGTTTGTGCATGCGCAGTAGAGAGGTCACCGGCACATGGCGTGATCATCGTGTTCCCAGACACCTGTGCATGCATAGTAGGACTTTTTGAAACAGTGCTAGAGCCTACTGCGCTGCGAGAGAGAAGGGGCCTCGCACGGAGACAGAACACGGGCCCCTCCTCTCTTAAATAACCCCTAGTATGGGAGCAAACAACATTCAGCCTTTTGCTTCCAAATGCTCAAAACGTTTATTTAAATCAGATGTATGTAACCAACTTGTCTGAATGACCGTTTCCACCCGTTTTTTTGGCATGTGGGAGCAAATGGCTGGTTGGAATGACCGTCCTTAGATGTATGAGGAGCTTAATATATTCATAATCAACCTGCATCTGAAAATCTCCAGGGGTACATACATGCATATCTTTCCTGCAAAACAAAAAGTGACAAATACACATCACACACACACACGTGTACAATAACACCTGTCCTGCATACATGTAGGCGGTGTGTTTCCCCTTCATGTCTGACATTATCTGCTGGAAGACGGTGTCAGGGGCTGTGCACGGAATGGCTCAGGAATCGGTTCTGCTTACACAACAATAAATTAATTATGGCACCCAATTATATGCTGCTGATTACTCAATTATGCACGTTTGTGTAGTAACATGCCTCTGTGTGACAGGACATCAGGCGTGCTGGCACCACCTTCTGTACAACCAGTTCTCCCCAGACAGAGCTAACACAGATCCTCTGAAAGTCGAGTGCGGACCAAAGACAGACACTTTATGATGTGCAAATGAGTGTGTTATTATAATACACTATGCAGGATTTGTGTTTAAAGTACAACAGAGCAATTAATGGATCATTATAAAAGGGCAGTGTGTATTTGCTGTGTGACTGACTCAGTAACCACATCTTATAGAGCAGGCTTAGCTCTCCTGCTGCAGTTCCACTAGACCCGGCCTGGATTAGCTACTTAGCTCTGGGGCTAGTGCAGCAAAATTTTGCTTTACAATGGAAGGTATTACGTCAGTTTAGCACATTTGTATCTTTGCAAAAGCTTACCACACTAAACAATCCCTGATCATTTCTCGTGGCGGGTAGGATAAATGGAATGAATTCAATTAAGCGCGATGTGCATGGAGCGCCCCACGGAACGGTCGGCCAAAGGCACTCCGCATTTTCCTGCAATCCCGTAGAAGTGTGCAGGAAAATGAGCAAAGACTTCATACCGCAATAAACAATAACGTGTGCAGCGGCACATCGCACTAGATTGAGGCACTGTTTCATATTATATAGGTGGCACGCGTAGGGCCGGTGCAGTGCTCACAAGCGCCCCCTGTGCCTCCCCCATCTCGAAAACATGTTGTCACGGGCAGGGCCGGCGCTAGGCTGTGCTGCGCCCAGTGCCATATGGAGTTGCCGCCCTTTCCCTCCTCCGGGAGGGTGGCGGGCGTTTCCTGCGCCCTCTGGATACAGTGAGGCGACGGACCGGCTTGCCCATGCGTGGAGCCGCTACTGGTAACGGGAGGGGCCTCCAGCAGGAGAAGTGTGTGGAGCTGCCCGCACGCTCTGGGATGCTCTAGACACTGCTGGTTGCATGCTCAGAGCGTTCCACTGGCACTACTGGCCGGAGGGTGCTGTACCAGGCTAATCAGACCTTTCTTTGGAACTGCATATCCTACAGAAATATAAAGCGGATGTACGTTCAACTCTGGATAAGGATCTAAGCCAGCTGCAGCCGGGTCTGTGTCTGTGTTTGTATGACTGATCTGGAAACCTTCTATATATTAGAATCTCAATCTATAGGTAAGCATTTACATACATGTTTAGTAAAATGGAGCAATTAAAAACGATTTACAGTAATTATTTAAATAAATAATTTTAACTAGTGTATTTATGTAACATTCAAAATAAATTATTACATACAATTACAAGAATAATTCAAAATAAAAACCATACTGAAAATATAGTGCTCTTTTAGGGCCATATTTATCAATAATCTTTTTACTAATATAATGTGAAAACAGCGGCAGTGCATATGCAGTGCCACACTCAGGGTATTTTTTTTAATTAAATTTTTTTCGAAAAATACACTGAAAAGTGTGCAGAGAAGATCCGCAGGGACAGAACTTTCTCGCAAGCTGCATGCGATATTTAATATATCTTTCTGATGTATTCAAATACCGCATTGTGAAAACTGCCAATTTTATCACATCCCTGGCCTCATTCTGCATCTGAGATGTGGATTGTGATAAATAGGGCCCTTAAACTCGTATAATTAAAGAGATGAGTGTATGAAAGTATTATGTAACAATTTTCTGAAAAATTACAGGTGCTGGCGTTTGTTGGTCTGCCCTCGAAGACAGTGAGCAGTATCCATCTACAGTGGAAGAAGAATGGACACCAAGAATCTCAGCGGCGGAACAGTGGCCGAAAGGCAATCATGACAAAAAGGGACCATAGGCATTTAGGGCGTCTAGCAACCACCAATCGGTTACAAAAGTGTCAGGAACTGCTCCAACAGTACCACGCCAGACCCAGCCAAACAGTATCAGAACGAACACTTCGGCGCAAACTGCATGGGTTATGACTTTTCAGTCGTATGGAAAAAAAAAACAGCATCTGACATGAGCCAAACCACATCGTCACTGGATCATTGAACAGTGGAGACGCATCATATGGTCTGATAAATCCAGAATTTGCTTATATTCCAATGACTGCCGTTACAGAGTCATGAGGAGGTTTGGGGGAGCGTTCCAGCCAGACTGTGTCCAAAGAGCTGTGCAGAAAGGAGGTGGAAGTGTCATGTTTTGGGGGTGAATTTCAAGTGCTGGAGCTGGACCCTTGGTCGAGGTGCCCAATCGCATGAAAGGGGGGGACTGTGTGACATTGTTGGATCTTGCCATTTATCCAGTTATCTGAAAATACGAAGACTATCTCGTGGATCCACTATTTCAGGATGAAACTGTACAGTCCAGTTATCATTCTGATTGTGCAGGATTGGTTTGCAGAGCACCAGACTGACGTGACACATCTCACGTGGCCCTCCAATTCGCCAGATCTCAATGTTATTGAGAAAATTTTGGACATGTTGGAACGGGCTGTGAAGAAGAAACACAAACACCCTTCGAATTTGGCTGCATTGAAGGACCACTTGGTCATGGAATGGTCGCAATGAGATATGAATGTGATCCTGAGTCATACTGATAGCATACCTCGGAAAATCCCAGCTGTCATTAAAGCAGGTGGTGATGTAACGCCATATGTCTAATGTGAGCATTCCATATTATTGTGTCCAGTGTGTTTATTTTGGTGCTGTGTCCAATACTTAAGTCAGTAGTTTCAAGTCTAATAATTTATCCTTAACCCAATATATCTTCTAAATGTAACATAACATCTTTATCCATTCGCCACTTAAATGTATGTCTAATATGTTTATACAAACAAAAACTTACCTTGCATCCATTGTTTTGATAATCCCACAGTGGGCCCCAAATGTCCCCACATTGCAATTCTCTGATTACTGGTCAGAGTAACATTTTTATACAAGTCAACTGGGAAGTGATGAAAAGTTTATGGGGGAGGGGCATCAACACTTAAGCTAAGCATTAAGGGGCCATTACGATACATTTATATTTACTGGCAAACAAATCTAACAAACATACAAACCCTTTAACAGAAATAATAGAGACATTTCGGGATATGTAAAATTCAGCGTATAATCCCGACAGCGGAAGCCCGGCGGAGATGGAGATCCCAACAGCAGCTAAGGTAAGTATAAACTAACCTAACCACCCCTAAACCTAAGTATCCCGGAGGGGTGCCTAACCCTAACCTCCCCCTGGGGGTGCCTAACCCTCCCTTCCCCTAGCTAACACTTACCCTCAGGGAGCCCCTAACCTAACCCTCCCCCCCGCGGCTGTCCGCGCTCGGCTTACTTTTGATCGGGATGCCGGGTATCGGGCTCCCAGCGTAGGTAAAATGACAGGCGTCAGGACTTTGATGCCTGTCATTAGACCCTTGCCGAGATTAGACAGTCGGGATGCAGACCATCGGCATCCCGACTGCATACCATAACAACAACATACTTGATTTGCCTGTCATAGGGTTACAGGGCTGTAAGGAGGGTGGTGCCAGTACCTCCGCACAGGGCGGAATCCTCCAGCAGCACCAGGCAGACACTTCCCGGCGCCGGAGGTCTGCAGGAAGAGAGACCTCCGGCAGTGGTGCGCAGCGCACAAGAACTTCAGCACAGGATCCCGCCCTCCCTCCTCCCCCTGGAAGGAGAGGTAAGCGCTCAGGGGGAGGAAGGGGGCGGAGAGGGAGCGAGAGGAGAGGCAGTGCTGCACAGGGCGCACTGCCGTCCAGCTACGTCGCTGTAGGGTTACATACATGTCGTTGATTGACATCCACTCTTGTACAGAAAGTAAACTAATTGGGGCTATTTAGAAGCCAAAACAGTGATTTATGAGGATGGATAATTTTTATTCTCAGTTTAAGCTTCTAAACCCAAGTTCCTGGTCAGGATGGGGTTAATGATTGAGCCCTGCTCTCTGGACTAGCAGAAAAATACATTAAAAAAAAAGTTCCCCCTCCTTTCACCCCCTCTCCTTCACCCCTAGCGCCTAACAATGGAGTTCCCCTCCTTTCACCCCTCCCTTTCGCTTGGCCCATTATCATGAGTATTTGGGGAAAGTTAAATGGCTCATCTCAGTTATAAACATGCGGAATCTGGGTTCATTTGTTCTGGCATTAAAATGGTTAATTTGTTGAGCCATGGAACAGAATAGGCGCCCATTCAGATACTGTTCACACAAGGGCAGAAGCTGTTTGTCCCATGTTGTGTTTGGTGGCACTCAGATTTTCAGTGGACTCACTTAAGATGTATGAGATAAAGAACTCGATCCAAGCTCATGGAAATATGTCTCCCTTCTATTTCTAACATTTTCTGTCGGGTCTGCTCGAGTTTGTGCTAATTGTTATTATTCAGTTTCCACTAGAAAGTCAAATTAAAATATTTGTTCCATGCAGGGCTGGAGCAATGCAGTTCGTGGGGCAAGCATTGCAGGGGGCACCGGGCTGGAGAGGAGCCATCCCTGCTGCTTGCTTTCTGAATGCTTTTACAGTTGCACGCGCTGCGCTGATGCTCTTGTGGAAGGCAGGCTGAGGCCAGGTGGTCTGGGGTGGGTGGGGGTGTTGGGTGGACCGGGCGACCATGGACATAAATTACATTTAAATTCAGGCGGACTGGCGATCTGGCTAATGGGTGGTCCAGTCTCCAGACCACCCATTGGCCAGTTTGCCGATCCGCCTGAATTTAAATGTAATATATGTCCGGGGCTGCCCGGTCAGGAACTGATTTTATTGCCCAGCATTGCCCTCCCCTGAGCAGGAGGAGCTATTTTGTTCCCCTACCTTGTTAAGTTGTTACAAGCAGCGCCACTGCCAGCAATTGCTTGCAGACCCGCAGTTTACACGTGCAACGTACGCGATGATGTCACGGCGTGCGCACACCCACTCTCTCTGTGTGTTGTGCTGTGCCCAAGAAGAGGAGCAATGGAGAGGCTCCTTCAGCTGCGCACCGCAAGTGCCAGGAGGAGGACCCACTGAACAGTGAGAGAGAGAGAGAAACAGCTGCCTGTTCCTGATGGAGGTGAGAAGGGCACAAATTTATAGTGTGCAGGGGGGACACTGAACCATCTAGCACCGGCCCTGGTTCCATATATCTCTATTAGGAGGAAACATATCTACTTACAATGCTTTAAGACATTGGGCAAAATTTATTAAGAGATGGGTTCTGTCCCGATGGTTTTACTATCCGCCAATTTACCAAAACCAGCGCACAACCGCAGAGAACACACACTTAGAATAGAACAGAATTGAATATCAAAGCAGCAGCAATGTTTTAGACCATAGCAAGAATAGAATTATTTTACAATTATCAAGCAGGGTTCTTAAAAAACGCTGCCATACCTTCCCGAAGTATAGTGACCTGGGCAGGTTTTCTTATGTTTAAAAGTAAAAATAGTTACATTTAGGAAAAAAAAAATCTGTGGGACAGAATACATGTAGACCCAGCTGATACCCGGTTCTGCATACATGTCTTGGACCCACCTATGTCATACATGGGGCTGTTTCTGAACATCTTTATCACACCAGTCAAAGATTTCTACACACAAGCTGCAAGTTCCGGCGGCTGAGAGGGACATCGTCTCACTTGAAACGGGCATGTTTGGGGCGAATCATGGTTGGGTTTATGGTTGGGTTTATGTGGATCAGGAATATTGGTATGTATGCAAATAAGTCTGCATATAAAACCAATCACATTTGTTTGACTACATTAAAAACAAAACAAAAATGCTATGCAGTGACCAGGATTAGCTGATTGGTTGCTATGGGCAACCTCTCCAACTATCCTCTTTGGAAAGTTTGAAACATCCCCCCCCTAAAAACACCAAATTGCCATCTCCAGAGCCGGAACTAGACTTTTTGGTGCCCTTTGCCAGAGAGAGCATTGGTGCCCCCCTCCCCCATATTTTAAATAGGGACATAAGATAGTGCACCAAAAAAATTACCATGGCCTCATGGGGAAGGGTCAGGGAAGAGATAGGGGAGGCCAGAAGATGCTGGGGATAAAAGAACATGAAGCTACAAGTGAGAGTGATATAAAACAGAAAATTGACAGGCCCAAACAGCGCCCCCTGCCCTGCGGTGCCATGGCACAGGCCGCACTACCCTAGTTACGGCCCTGGCCATCTCCCGTTCAATTGACACCTCGGCAGATCCCTATATTTTGCAGTCATATCAAACAATCTGGTCATACAAGGCCTATACAGGGGCGATGGCTGCACACAGTTATTGGCCAAAAGGATTTTCTGAAATAATAACCTGCCACATTTAATTGAGTCTGATCTGAATTGTTTTTGCCATAAGGTCTACACATGGTGCAATGTCTGGGCAATTTTTTTTTTTTCTTTAGAAAGACAGCCAAATTGGCCAACATAATCCCTACTCGCCAACTGTATAGACATCCTCTCACTTCTGGTCACTCCTTAATTGTTCATTAACTCGCCCTTTCGACTAGATTTCTGAATATACACCAAAATATGTTTCCTTCAAGTAGGACACAAAGAGCTCAATTGCTACAGTCTAAAGCGAGGTACACACTATACGATCCACCGCACAATATATATCACTTAGTCACGGATTGGAAGGATATATCGTATGGATCATGCAGTGTGTACACCCGATCCGTCACTCGCGATGGTAATTCAACGCATCATCCCGACTGCTGTGCCACACAGCACATGGGACGATGCAATGGATGATGCCAAGCTGCAACTGAACCGTTTAGTGTGTGCGGCCGGCGCGATGTATTATTACATCACGATGTTCCCTTGCTGGGTGCACACATCTTATAGTGTATATCCAGCTTAACTCCCACTGGCCATAGCTATGCATTGTGGGCCTGATTCAGACCCGCTCGCTAAGATGAATACTCTCGCTGCTGCCGATGATATGCATTGTATATGCATTGTGCGCATGCGCATACCTTAGCGAAAGTTCACAATGCATTCGCTCGCTGCGCATAGACAGCCCAGCAGAGTGAGTGACAGGGGAAGCTGTTTGTAGGTGATAACAGGGGCTGGCCATTTAAAATGGGGGAGTGGTGGTGCAAACGCAGGCGTGCCTGAGCATCTCAACGGCGTTTTAGAGGTGTGCATAATTATAAGACAGTATCATAGTACACATCACCTGGCTTGTTTTTACACTGAAGTGCTCGCAGTGCTTGTGGCAGGGTATGGTCAACCTCAAGCGCTGCGATAGCATCCGATGTACCAATGGTTGCATACACTTCCTGGACATGACGTGCACAAGTGGGCGTCTTAAAACAGGCTGGTGGGTGTCTGCATACACTATGTGATCGCTCTCTAAGAAATACTGGGCGTGCTAATGCATTGCTGTGCGGTAGCACTGCCTACGCAATTTGCATACACATCCTGCGAGCAATCGCATCTAGCGAACGGCTCTGAATCAGGTCCTGAGTTCCAACTGGAGAGGCGTAACTTGGCTGTAACGGGGTCCTCAAGTAGGGGCTTGTCAACACAACTGCGAGCCACGCAGAGCAGGACTGTGGGGGAGCTGTATCAAACCTAAAGTGGAGAAGTTGCCCATAGCAACTATTCAGCTTTTATCTATCAAATACATTCTATAAAATGATAGGCAGACGTTGATTGGTTGCCATGGGAAACATCTTCAGCTGGTCAGTTTAGAAGGTTGATACATCTCTCCATCAAACATAAATTGGCCTATTTCCAGGTGTTTCTTTTGTAGCTAGAGTAGAGCTGGTGCAAGTGTGCGCTGTAGGTGATGACCAGTAGCAAACCAAGCTTATGGCGAGGGGGTGCACTCCAAGATTATTATTATCCTTTATTTATATGGCACCACAAGTGTTCCGCAGCGCCTTACATAGTACATAGAACTAATAAGTGAACAAGAAACAAGTAACTTACAGTACATTACAGTGCAGGACAAGGACACGATTTATATACATTGCTGCAATAGCGATTAAACACCTCACAATAAGCAGCAGGGAGTTGGCGGTCACGTGTTAGATGCCCTTATGGGGAGTAAAGACTCGAAGAAAATGTAAAGAGAAGCACATGAGGGAAGAGGTCCCTGCTCGTGAGAGCTTACATTCTAAAGGGGAGGGGCAGACAGACAGGCATGACACAGAAGGGGAAGATAGGGAGGAAAGCATGAAGTGGGTTAGGATGAGTGTTGGAAGGCCTTGATGAAGTAGTGGGTCTTGAGAGCCCGTTTGAAGATATGCAGCGAGGTGGAGAGTCTTATAGGGAGAGGGAGAGCATTCCAAAGGTAGGGAGCAACACAGGCAAAATCTTGGATGCGGGAGAGGGAGGAAGTAATCAGTTGGCAAGAGAGATGGCTTGCATTTGTTGAGTGAAGTGGACGGATGGGAGTGTGAAGGGAGAGGAGGTCAGAAATGTATGTGGGAGAGGATTTGGTGAGGGCTTTGTAGGCGAGTGTAAGAACCTTGAATTGGCATCTGAAGGGGAAGGGGAGCCAGTGTAGGGCTTGTAGGAGAGCGTAAGCAGATGTACAACGTCTGGTGAGGAAGATGAGCTGAGCAGCAGCATTGAGAACTGATTGTAGTGGAGAGAGGTGAGAGACTGGGAGGCCAGCTAGGAGAAGGTTACAGTAGTCCAATCTGGAGATGACCAGTGAGTGGATGAGGGTTTTAGTGGCACCCTGGGTGAGGAAGGGACGATCAGAGAGGGAATGATCAGAGGGGTAGGAGGAAAGCCAGGAGAGGGCAGTGCTACGTAAACCAAGAGAGTGAAGGATTTGCAGGAGGAGAGGGTGGTCTACAGTGTCAAAAGCAGCAGAGAGGTCAAGGAGAATGAGCAGGGAGTAGTGGCCCTTGGATTTGGCAGCAAGGAGGTCATTTCTGACTTTTGTGAGGGCAGTTTCAGTGGAGTGGAGAGAACGGAAGCCAGATTGAAATTAGTCAAGGAGGGAGTGGGAGGAAAGAAAGGTGGTGAGGCGGTTGTAAACAATACGCTCAAGGAGGTGAGCAATATGGGAACAGGCAGAAGGAGACAGGTAACAGAGGAGACGGGAAGGGATTGGATCAAGAGGGGAGGTGGAAGGAGGGGAGGACCGGATGAGGGTCATGACTTCCTCTCCAGAAACAGGGGAGAAGGATGTCACAGTTGGTGAGGCAGAAGGGGAGGGGTGGTCAGGGAAAGGAGGGGGAGGAGTGCTGAGGGTTTGATGGGACATGATGTCCTCGCGTAAGATACATAAACCTCATATACATATTTTATTCCCATACGCCCAGTGCATGAGCAGATGTGTCTGATCTCTATCCAAGTCCTCGTCAGGCCCGTCACGTGTCAGCATTCCAGAACGCACGTAAAGATTCATCTGACCACGTTTAGACCTGCTCCAGTGTGATATGTAGGTGATCGTTCCCCATGTATTTTTTTATCTGTTCAAAATACAGTATACCTTACATTATGATGTGAATGTTTTGGATAAACTGATATGCACAGAACATTCCTCAAAATAGGGGGCTACGCAATAGATTCCGAGTTTATGGTTTTGCCTTATAACTGATTGCCGCATTAAATTTAGCAGCAAACTTGTCCACATCACGCCGGCTCCGTATTCCCCAAACTTATTACATAACCCACATGTCTGTCTACATGTACAAGGAAATGTGGGCCTCATGCAGAGATGCACATAAACCCGATGGTTTGTCTATATCTCCGACAGTGCAGAAACTGTTCTGCGCATGTGCAGATCGGATCCAGCGTCGTTGCGCGCAGGTTTCCCTGAGCTGCAGCCTGATTGACAGGCTGTGGCCCTTTTGGTGGCATTGCCGGCCTTCATTCTGGAAAACTAGGGGGTGTTACTCCCACTGGCCGCGATTCAATTCAATGCGATTTCTAATAGCCCACAGAGCATTTCAATCCACCGAGCTGTTAATTCGGAGAATGCCGATTCTTGCAACTCAACCTGGGTGTTGAGTTGCGAGAACCGGCATTATCCGACTAAAGTGCCGGCCGCGCTGAGCCAGGAAACAGCCGCGCTGCCAGCACTTTTGTCGGATTTCTCCTCGCATCCCAGGAGGGTGCGAGAAGAAATCCTTTAGCCCGACCAAACATCACATTGAATTGAATAGCTTCGGGAGCTCTCTTCCGGGGCCATTCAATATTGCATTGAATTGAATCGCACCCATTGTCTGGGAGTGGGGAGTCCAGGGCCTAGCCTCAGCTACGGAGCTGCAAGGGCCAATTGGTTACTCAGACTGCCAATGGTCTCACAGATGATCCGCTGCTGCATCCTAGAATGCAGCACTCGGATCTGCAATGCTGTCAGGGGGCGTCTTTTGTCCTCAGACTCCTCCTACTGCATTGCTGCTGCATCCAAACACTCAGGACCTTGTGTTACATACATGTGTGTGTATGTATGTATGTACAGTATGTATGTGTATATTTATGTATATATATATATATATATTTATTATGTGTGTGTGTTGCTCTATTTGTACTTGTAAGTATGGGCATTTTTCTGGGTCATATTATGACACATAAAAGACTAAGATACATTTGAGAAGACATGTGTGACCTTTTGATTGAAATTAGGTATTGGTCATAAAAAAACCCTTAGGCTCTTGTAGGGGATCAGCAGCTGCCCCTGACCCCCCCTCGTGATTTGATCTGCAGATGTAAATAATAATTTATGGGAGCAACAAATATGGTGCAGTGCAGCCCTGGCCCCGGGCTGGAGCAGCTAAAGGGATGGGAATTAATAGAAAGCAGCACCAGGGGCCAGGAGCTATTAGCAGGCGCTATTCTTCACAGCTCCCATCAGGATTAATCATTGAGAGTTAATTTGAAGCTCAGACAAGTTGCTGTTAATTTAGTGCGGGGAGGACGGGATGGGGAGAGCCCAAACCCCCCGAGTCCCATTAATCAGCAGCCTCAGACGGCCCTGCCTTGATTACAATTTGCAAAAAAATTCATTAGCGCCTGGGCCAGTGACAATTTTTCTCTTTGCCTGTGATGTGACTCATTAGGCAGCCAAATGAAAGCTGTGATGATGGCTGCAATCAAACCCCTCCACTTGTTTATCTTCTCCCTGCCTCTCCAGTGCAGGATCAAGGCCCTCTCCAGCACCCACTCCCCTCTCCCTGCCTCCTCTCCAGGCGGCTCTTTCCTAACACCTCTCCCTGCAGACTGGCTCTCCCCTAACACCTCTCCCTGCAGGATGGCTCTCCCCTAACACCTCTCCCTGCAGACTGACACTCCCCTAACACCTCTCCCTGCAGGATGGCTCTCCCCTAACACCTCTCCCTGCAGGATGGCTCTCCCCTATCACCTCACCTTGCAGACTGGCTCTCCCCTAACACCTTTCCCTGCAGGATGGCTCTCCCCTAACACCTCTCCCTGCAGGATGGCTCTCCCCTATCACCTCACCTTGCAGACTGGCTCTCCCCTAACACCTTTCCCTGCAGGATGGCTCTCCCCTAACACCTCTCCCTGCAGGATGGCTCTCCCCTAACACCTCTCCCTGCAGGATGGCTCTCCCCTAACACCTCTCTCTGCAGACTGGCTCTCCCCTAACACCTCTCCCTGCAGACTGGCTCTCCCCTAACACCTCTCCCTGCAGGATGGCTCTCCCCTAACACCTCTCCCTGCAGACTGGCTCTCCCCTAACACCTCTCCCTGCAGACTGACTCACCCCTATCACCTCACCTTGCAGACTGTCTCTCCAGACCAGTAACACCTCAACCTGCAGGATGGCTCTTCCCTAACACCTCTCCCTGCAGACTGGCTCTCCCCTAACACATCTCCCTGCAGACTGGCTCTCCCCTAACACCTCTCTCTCTGCAGACTGGCTCTCCTAACTCCTCAGCCTGCAGACTGGCTCTCCCCTAATATCTCCCCCTGCAGACTGGCTCTCCCCTAACACCTCAACCTGCAGACTGGCTCTCCCGCAACACCTGTCTCCGCAGACTCTCTCCCCTAACACCTCTTCCTGCAGGATGGCTCTCCCCTGACACCACTCGCTCTGCAGACTAACTCACCCAGCACCTCTCCCTGCAGACTGGCTCTCCAATAACACCTCACCTTGCAGACTGTCTCTCCAGGCTAGTAACACCTCTCCCTGCACGATGGCTCTCCCCTAACACTTCTCTCTCTGCAGACTGACTCACCCAGCACCTCTCCCTGCAGACTGTCTCTCCAATAACACTTCAACCTGCAGACTGGCTCTCCCCTAACACCTCTCTCTCCGCAGATTGGCTCTCCCCTAACCCCTCTCTCTCTCTTTCTGTGGATTGGCTCTTCTCTGCCCTAACTACTCTACCTAGAGACTGGCTCTCCCCTAACACTTCTCTTGCTGCAGACTGGCTCTCCCCTATCACATCTCTCTCCAGGGTGGTTATTCCCCAACTACACTCTCTGTAGACTCTTTCCTCTAACACAGACTGCAGACTGTCTCTCCCCTAACTACTCTCTCTGTATACTATCTTTCCACTAACACATTTCCTGCAGACTGGCTCAATCCTAACTACTCTCTCTGTAGGTGACTCTCCCCTAACACTTCTATCAGATTGGTTCTCCACTAACTACACTCTCTGCAGACTGGCTCTCCCCTAACACTTCTTTCTGCAGACTGGCTCTCCTCTAACACCTCTCTCCCTGTAACTATAAAAGCCAGCTCTGTAGGTACCCTAGGTGCTTGATCACGGCCAATATTTGTACTGCCAAAATCCATGTTTCTGCATGCCAATATTCAGTCAACTGGAGGAGCAAAAATCATTTTGAAAAGTTGGCTCTCAGGCCTGTAACTGCTTAGCCTAGTAGTACCTCACCCATTTAGCCTAGTAGTACCACGCCCGCTTAGCCTAGTAGTACCTCACCCGTTTAGCCTAGTAGTACCACACCCGCTTAGCCTAGTAGTACCTCACGCGTTTAACCTAGTAGTACCACGCTCACTTAGCCTAGTAGTACCTTGCCCGCTTAGCCTAGTAGTACCTCACCCACTTAGCCTAGTAGTACCTCGCCCGCTTAGCCTAGTAGTACCTCACCCATTTAACCTAGTAGTACCACGCCCACTTAGCCTAGTAGTACCTCGCCCGCTTGGCCTAGTAGTACCTCACCCACTTAGCCTAGTAGTACCTCGCCCTCTTAGCCTAGTAGTACCTCGCCACAGCTTTCCTCTGCACTCTCCCATGTCACTCAGCAGAATACAAACTACCCCTTACTACTTCTTACTATATCTCTACAGGAAGATGTTACTGATTTACCCTCTGTAGACTGGATCCCAACACTCCCAGCATCACTATATAGACTGGTTATCATTGACCATTATGCTTGAAAATGTGGTCTTCATGCTTAATGCTCCCCCCATCCCCCACCTATCCCCAAATTTCTTTACAACTTTTCCCCGATCTACTCTCGCCTGTTACCCCACCAAATATGTCTACTCTATTGACCCATATCTCCAGGCCCTCTCCATACTTACTTTGGTAAACTTTGGTTCTTTATCCACTCAACGCCCTGTGATTTCCGGCCTCTTCTGCTCATTGACAATCTCAGCACCACATAGGAATTACTGGGGGTTTTTTCTTCCACACCTTCTGAATCCCTCTGACACTCCATCAGCACATGTGAGGTCTGTAGCTTGGTACCCTGTGTGCTATGCTTCTGTAGATGTATGTACAGTATACACCAGTGATGCGCGGTGAGGTAAATGGCTGGGGAGGCACTGGCTAGTATCAGAACCAGATTTTCAGATACAGATATGAACCAGAGGGTACATGTGGACAGTATACAAAGGTGCAGCAGTATATACTACCTAGTGCTGGAAATTTGGTGAGTTTTGATCAGGAATGTGCAGAAAAGGTAAACAGGGGAGGCAGTGCCTCACCTGCCATACACTTTTTACTCCAAAGTTTTGACTATTAATATGATTAGAATAATACAAAGAGGATATTTATAATATTTTCTTTACATTTTTTTTTAAACAATTTTTACAGTCAAAACTCTGGAGTATACCTAAGTATGACAGGAGAGGCTCTGCCTCACCTGCCTCACCTCACATCACTGGTACACATATACATACACAGTTAATATGGCACAACTGTCTTTGTTTATACTTTATACAGACTTGTTCTGCCATTAGTTAGGTATTGTGTTATGACTGAGCTGGCGATGGCTTTCACCTCACACCAAGTATTGTTTATGGGACTTTTCTGTCATTTTTTTTTTTTTTTCATATCAGTAGTTAGGTGCAATATTGGGGACTACAGATTCACATCATAAAAGAACTGTTTGTAAATGTAACTGAATCCATTGCAGGCCTTCATTTATCCCCTGTATTTACCTATCATCTTACTGTACTATTCTACATCACCGCCAGTGGAAGATTCCAATCACTTATCATTTTGTTTTGTACATTTATAATAGTGCTGTTTCCTCTTCCTGGCAGGAAATGTGATGGTGGTAAGCTAATTAATGTAGAAAAATATTAGAACATTACAACATACAATTAACTGTACCTATTTATGAGTGCGAATCAGAGTAACTGAATCTATGACATATGCCTATATAATGGTTGTGATTTGTAATTATAAATTCATGACCAGAAGTTGAAATAATCTTTTTAAGGGTTGCTGTACTTTTACATTTTATATGAATGGTAGGCATTATATATTTGTACATTTAGGATTGTTTTACTGTATGCATAACAGACTAACCATGTCATAATACCATACAGTAGGGCTAGCCTACAAGAATGAAAGTTGTTATACTCTATTAGCTTGATTTGCTCTATAACTTTAGCCTGAATTTATGATTTTTATTATTTTATGTGAAATTTTTTTGGCAAACAACTCATTACTATTTTCCCCTTGTTAGAACGAGACCCTAGCCAGGGCGCACATTATAGAATACCATCAGCTAGCGGAAGCCTTAATACCCATGAGAATTCCATTTGTTATGTTGATAGAACCATATTTTAGGTTTTCCATAGCACAGGTAGCTATCTCATATACCGTAACAAACAGACCCCCTCCATTCCTATCTGCGCCTCCATACAAAATCATGGGAACAGTAAAATGATTCTTTAACTGTAGTTTTACTTGTTACGCTGATATCAAAGAGATGTTTCTGTGTAAAATCAATATAAATAAAGTGAATACAAATCTGTGTAGCCCACAGCTATTTCTAAGCCACTTGCTATGTCTGCTGGGGTCCAGAGCTTGTATAACAGAGGACAGCATCTAAATGGATGTGAGAGCTAATTGTGATATGAGAGAATAGATAACAATCTAATTGTGTAATTATTATTAATATGTTTTATATACCACCAGCTTACATCACAACAGTATACAACTGGATACTTATATGTCTATCATTAATTGTAGTGTATGTGTAGATATTGCTTTTATGGTCATATATTTGTTATATGCACTATTTCTATTATCACACCCTACAGATGACTCCATGCATTGCAGTGCATTAGGCAAGATTCAGTAACTTCAAATGTTTTCTGCAAAATATTTGAGTTCTGTTTCCATTACCTGCTAAGACAAAATGACATTTCTATCGCAACACAATACCCTCATCTATTCTGGCTAAGTTTCTCTGACAAGTATATATTGCGCTTGCATGTATTTGTCAATTATGGATAAAGCAATAATTGGATCTTGTTAACACTTGAAAACGAAATCAGATTAATTCAAACAGCACATTGCGGGTGACTTGCACCTCCAGAAAGCTGTGGGATTTGGTTGTGTCTGTACTGAGAATTTTTATTTTAAAAGACACTAAGGCTGGGTACACACTAGCCGATGTGCAAACGATGCGACATCGTTAACGATTTCTCTTCAACTTCTGGACGATATAGTGCATATACATTAGACGATTAAATAAACGATTAAACAATCTACCATTCGGCGTTTAAATCGTTTCATCGATAACGATAGGTCGTTTGCTCTCCTAGAACCATAAATCAATACCACATATAGTTTGGTCGTGTGTACACATTCAACGATATGTTGCAAACTGTCAACCATATCGTCTTATAGGGCTTGTACAATCGCCGGAAGATGTGCCTTACGACTCGCGGGAGAGCGCATCTTACACGATATAGTTCATACACACTAGACGATGTGAGTGATTTACCGTACGATCTGGCCGATATCGCCCAGATCGTACGATATATCATCTAGTGTGTACGCACTTCCCTAATGCAGAGATGGCAGGGTAATGGCTGCAGAGGGTGGGGGGTGGGTGTGTGTGTCTCTATGACATGTATTGCATGTTCTCAGATAATGTACAGTTATGTGGATGTCGTCATTCCCTAGATTTGAGATATTATCAGTAGCACATATTTTATAGGGTCTCCTAAGCTACTGGAAACATTCAGAAAATGGCTGCATATATAGAAATCTCTACATTCACATATTTATATAAAGCAATTTCAGTATTCTTATTAATGTTACTGTATTCATCATTTGCTCTTCCATGTTCTTACTCACACTTGTACATATGTAAGTATCTAATTATACAGTACTGTGTGTATGATTTCCCATGTGAATAATTTATGTTAAGTGGGTGTTAACTGCCTCTGATACTCTTCTTCCTCACCTCCTCTCACCAATTATATATCTATATATCCATGTATATGTGTGTACTTTTATGTGTATATGTGCTACCTATTATATTTACTCGTCACATGTCTATCATCTATTTATATATATATAATATATAATATATATATAACATTATCAATATATCTATCTCACATTATCTATATCACATCTATCTATCTATATCACATTATCTATCTATCTATCATTATCTATCTATTTATCTATCTATCTCACTATATCTATCTATCTATCTATCTATCTCACATTATCTATCTATATCTATCTATCTCACATTATCTATCTATCTCACATTATCTATCTATATCTATCTATCTATCTATCTATCTATCTATCTATCTATCTATCTATCTATCTATCTATCTATCTATCTCACATTATCTCTATCTATATATCTATCTATCTTACATTATCTATCTATATCTATCTCTCTATCTCACATTATCTCTATCTATCTATCTATCTATCTCACATTATCTACATCTAATCTATATCTATCTATCTATCTATCTATCTATCTTACATTATCTATCTATATCTATCTCTCTATCTCACATTATCTCTATCTATCTATCTATCTATCTCACATTATCTACATCTATATCTATCTATCTCACATTATCTACATCTATCTATCTATCTATCTATCTATCAGTATCTATCTATCTATCAGTATCTATCTATCTATCTATCATCTATCTATCTATCCTCTCTCTTTCTCTCCATCCATCCATCCCAGATCTATGTAGCTCAGACCTACTTTATCTCCGTGTACATGTGAGTGCCTGTACTGTATAGATATAAAATATATATATATAGATATAAAATATATATATATATATATATATATATATATATATATATATATATATATATATATGCCCTTACTTTATTCCTAGGTGAGTCGAGAATGAGCTCCGTGCCATGCCCTCCTATGCTGTTATGTCATTAGTAACACGGAGGCCGGCGCAGACAGGATGAGGAATAAAGGCCCTCAGAAGCTGCTGATAGAAGCCGATCTGTCCTCCCTTCATGTGCTGCCATTCCCCTGATCCGGGCCCCGGCAGGATGCAGAGCTGACCCTGCCCGCTGCTTGCCGGGACCCCGGCTCACTTTGTACCATGGCCACAAATAACCTGACAGATCCCGGGCCCTGCCGCCGGTGACTTTGTGACAATTACCAATCTGCTCCGGCCCAGGATAAAGCTGCCCCCTCCCCTGGGCCACAGACCCATCGGCTGCACACAGGACCCACCCAACCCACCACAACTGAATAATCTCTCAGGGGAGGGAATAAAAAAAAAAAAAAAGTACATTCATTTATCTATTGTCTGACAGACCCCCCCACACACACATGTCCTGCGTTATTAGACCCCCCTCCCCAATGTCCTGCGTTATTAGACCCCCTCCATGTCCTGCGCTAATAGATCCCAGCCACGCACCCCCCACCCTCCTCCCCAACATCACACAGATAAGTCTCAGAGGGGATGAGGGGACATTATCCGGGACCACACAGCTCCCCACGCCCTCCCAAATGACCCCACATCTACCAAGATGGCCGAGTGGGATTATTATTTATTAGTGACAATTTTTGGATTTCACAAGACTGAGGGTTTTTTTATGTTTTTTTTTTTTTGTCGAAATGTATAATTTAAGAGAAATATGCGACACTGAATAAATTAATCACAACATAATCTGAAGCTCAAGTGAGCTAAAGGAGGACATCAGTTCATCCAAACAAAAACAAAAAAGGGATCTGGTCCCACAAATAAAAGAAAAAAAATTGCAGGGGCCTGAAAAGTTTTTGTCCCAAACCTGTTGAATGTGACTCTGATCAGGATACCTGACCCAGAGAGAAGGTCCAGGCAGCCCTCCTGCCCTAATAAATAGTTACTGCTCCTCATTTCAGTCTACATGGGCGGGGGGGAAATGGGAACCCCCAAAAGTTGCAGTCTGTAGCCCAGTGTGGTCAGTCTGTCGCTGCGACCCGAGCTCAGGGTCTAGCCTGCTCCAGCTGCTGATGTTGGCTCCTGATGGCGAACCTACTGACATGGACTGGGATGGGCACCACGATTTTGGGGTTTCTGGAGGGCTCCCCGGTTTTGGAGTTGGCATTGCCGGCCTTGACCCTCTTCCACTTGGCCCTGCGGTTCTGGAACCAGATTTTCACTTGGACCTCGCTGAGCTTCAGGGCGTGTGCGATTTGGGAGCGCTCGGTGAGCGACAGGTACTTCTTGCAGTGGAATTCCTTCTCCAGCTCCAAGAGCTGCTCGCTGGTGAAGGCCGTTCTCCGCCGCCGGTTCTTGCCGGTGGAGGTGCTGTTGCTGGAGGTGTTGGGGTTCTGGGGGCCCTCCTCCGGGGTGTCCTCCTCCTTGTGGGCTGCCTGGCAAGAGATGTTATCATCGGAACTGTAGTCCAGGTCACTGTCCATCAGGTAGGTGTCCTCCTTCCCCTTCACATCTTCATCCTTGCCAAGGTCTTCCTTCCCCTGGCCCCGGGCAGCACCTGGGCAACATGCACAAGACAAGAAGATCAATTATATAGCATGGTGCAGTAATGTATATAAATGCAATAATAACCCACATATAGAGTAGGTGCAATAATGTATATTACTACAATCACCCACATATACAGCATGGTGCAATAATGTATATTAATACAATCACCCACACATACAGCATGGTGCAATAATGTATATTACTGCAATCACCCACATATACAGAAGGTGCAATATGTATAATAATAATACAGCAATCACCCACATATACAGTAGGTGCAATAATGTATATTTATACAGCAATCACCCACATATACAGCATGGTGCAATAATGTATATTACTACAATCACCCACATATACAGAAGGTGCAATATGTATAATAATAATACAGCAATCACCCACATATACAGTAGGTGCAATAATGTATATTTATACAGCAATCACCCACATATACAGCATGGTGCAATAATGTATATTACTACAATCACCCACATATACAGCATGGTGCAATAATGTATATTAATTCAATAATCACATATACAGTAGGTATAATAATGTACATTAATACAGCAATTACCCACAGATACAGTAGGTGCAATAATTTATATCAATGCAATAATCACCCAAATATACAGTAGGTGTAATAATGTATATTAATACAACAATCACCCACATATCCAGTAGGTGCAATAATGTATATTAATACAACAATCACCCACAAATACAGTAGGTGCAATAATGTATATTAATACAATAATCACCCACACATACATCATGGTGAAATAATGTATATTAATGCAACAATCACCCGCACATACAGCATGGTGCAATAATGTATATTAATGCCACAATCACACACATATACAGTAGGTGCAATAATGTATATTAATGCAACAAGCACCCACATATACAGCATGGTGTAATAATGTATATTAATACAACAATCACATATACAGCATGGTACAAACAGTGTATATTTACTATGCCCACATTTTGCAGCAAAGTGTATACAATAATGTACATTTATTTAGCAGTCGCCCCCATATGCCGTATAGTGCATAAAATAATGTACATTTCTATTACAATAAATACAAAGTGACTCAATAATGAATGCGTATATAATTGTTACAGATACGAAGTGCATCATAGATTTGTTATGAACAAACAGATTTCTTCATCCAATCTATAGAGCCCAAAAATCTGCGTAAAATCGTTGTGATGCAGGGCTGCCTTGGTTTCGATTATATATATATATATATATATATATATATATATATATATATATAGTTTATGTTTTGACGAGGAATATGGGACACACAGTATAAGTAATCACTGCACTGATAGGTTACATGGTGCGGCTAGATAAACTAGCAAAGTATAATTACAGGAATCTATGTACAAAACATTGCTTGTTCAGAATATGCTAAAAATGTCAAATAACTAAAATAAATGTGTATTTATAAATTAAATGGATTGTGAATGCGTGTATACAGTTGATCTTCCCATCATCTCATCAGGAGGAGGAAGTCACATTCTGTTACGATATATATATATAAATATATATATATATATATGTGTGAATATATATATATATATATATATATAGATACATATACAGAAATATCCTCATGGGTTTTCAAATCCCTTAGGGAGCCTTCGCCCAGAATATACTCATTCCCGCCTGTATTTGTATTACCAGCAGGAATACAGTTAGAAGTCTACGTGCAGTCACTGGTATATCGGGTTTATTAAACAATTCCAGGACATGCACCTGTTCCTTACATCGTTATTTTTCACATTATTTATATTGTTCGTGATGGCAAATCCATGAACGCACACGGCAGAAAGTGTATATATGTAATATATAGAGATCGCAAAAAAAATCATAAATAAAAATATTCCCTTATCTATCAAGCGATAATAATATAAATAAATTATGAATCGTAACCCGTTATCCGAAGCGGCATCCGAAAGAAACAATACCGCATCTGATTATTTACTAAAATATATAAATTTTTGCTGAAATGTGAGTAGCGAATTACAGTAACAGTGGTGGATAAAACATGTAATACCATTAGATGTAAAATTAACACAATTAGATATATACTACAACTCATATCAATGACATAATAAATGTATAATACATGTACTTGCTGTAGTTGTACTTCTGGGGATCCACATATAGAGAAATACTTCGTTCATGATTTGTGGTCTTGTTGATAAAGTAGTTGTTCCTTGTTGTGTACTGTTCTTCATCTATCTATCTATCTATCTATCTATCTATCTATCTATCTATCTATCTATCTATCTATCTATCTATCTATAGATAGATATCCATATCTCGCTTCTCTGTACATCGCTGCCTTCCTCCTTTATAATAAACTACAAATATTATTTATTACGTTATAAATGTTTTTCTTGTCGAAGTTTTCGATTTGAAATGTAGTTGATGACAGTGGTATAAATGAATCTATACTAATTACTCTTTATATGGTTACTCATTAATTCAGAGCCACATAAATCAAGCAACACGTGTTCAGACACATACTACATGCTTAGGACATGAGGAGATCTATCTATGTGTAATAAGGCAGAGACATAAAAGTGTCGCTACTCACCTAAGGGAGCCTCAGAGGCAGCGAAAGGCAATAAGGTCCCCTCTTTGGTGCCATAGGACTTGCCAGTGTCCTCCCCGTCAGACTGGCCCCCATCACTTTTCTCGAACGCACCTTGCAGACTCTGGGCTCCAAACTTCCTGGCCACCTCCTGGTGCTGAGGGGAGGCTGAGAAGCTGCCTGGCAGAGTGGCCATAAGGGTGGAGGTCAGTGCCATGCCCTGTGCCAGGCTGGAGCAGAATCCGCTGGGCAGGCTGGGGATCTGGTGATGGGCATGGGTGGAGGGGAGAGTGGGCTGCAGGCTGCCCTGGGACAGAACCGGTGGAGGTGGGGGAGGAGGTGGCAGGACCACAGGCCTGTATGGCATGAACATCGGGTATCCTGTGTAGACGAAGTGCCCAGGGCTGGGCTGAGGTGGGCTCCCTATCAGTGAGTCTATACTGAAGGCTGTACTGCTGCCCAAGGGTCGCTGCATCATCATGAGGGGAGGCTGGAAGGCTGCACTCATATAAGCTACTGGATGGCAATAGGAGGCTGGAGAAGAATGGGTATATACCCTGGAGTGGGCACAGACAGTGCTGGAGTTTATTGGCAGAGAGACCCTTAGCTTGGCATAGCGTCCACTGACTGCGTCCCAGGGATGTAGTGTGAGCAGATGGAAATGAGAGTCCAGAGATGTTTATAGACTATAAGAGGGGGGATGAGAGGAGCCTGTGGTCATTAGATCAGGCAGGGGCACACTGCCGGCACTAATTGGCACTTAGTCCTGTGGTATACAGATGCCACTACTGGTGTCTATAGGAGTCCTGTATGCACGGCTCTTCCTGCCTCCTAGGTGGGTTCCCCTTGTGAAGCAACTTTCATATACTGGTTCCTCTCTCAGGTATCAGCAGCCTCTTCCCCCTCTGTACAGCCGCTCAGTGCCTGGGACTGGAGTCCTCCCTCTGTCTGTGTGCCCGATGCCCTCCTCTGTGTCCTGCTGAGTCCTCACAGCCAGTGCATGGTCCCTGGTGACAGTGTAGGGGGAAGATGGATGTCCCTGTAGTGTGCAGCAGGGTGACCGGGGTGCAGCCTCCTCTCTCCCGGGCTTCTGCAGCTACAAACTGAGTCCTATTTCCCATTCACATTTTGGCAGGTTTTAGAACCATCCCTCGGTCACGTGGGTCTCTTCCTCCCTCCTGATTGGCCGGGTGTCCACAGACCTAGCCCCCCCCTCACACCCCTCAGAGAGTGTCAGAGTAAAGTGCTGATGGGGGGGACTGTGATCAAATCTGTCTCTCACTGAGTGGCACCCTTCTGCCAGCCTAACCCGTGCCCACATAGCTACCCAGCTGCCCTCACATGTTACATGTGCCCCCCCACACATGACAATACTGTGACTATAACCAAGAGCTTGTCATACTCTATACTGTATATACTGTAGCTGCCAGATGTTTGTTGCTTCTTGTGTTTGCAGACACATGAGTGTTGTATATATTATCTGTATACTTTGTATACTGTGTGCTGACTGTTACATGGGTATCACAATATGATTCTCATATATTCAACGTGTATGTTGGGGTTTGTGTAACATTTACTGATGTAGAACAATGTATATGAGTATTATTGTTTAAAAAAGCAGAAATAAAATATATATAATGTATTTATGTCATATCACTTATATAGGTACAAGATCAGCAACGTGTTCATGTATTTCACTCCTATCTATCTATCTATCTATCTATCTATCTATCTATCTATCTATCTATCTATCTATCTATCTATCTATCTATCTATCTATCTATCTATTTATTTATCTCACACTATCTATCTATCTATCTATCTATCTATCTATCTATCTATCTATCTATCTATCTATCTATGGATTATGTAAAACAATACACATATATATGTGTGTATGTCTGTATTGTGGGATATATGCACCATATATTATACAGGCTTTGTTTGTTTATTATATATAATTTATTGTGTGTACTATTGAGAGTTATGTAACAATGATCTGTCTTTCTAATATTACAGTAACAAAATACAATTATACATGAGATTATACAGGACATAAATACGGCCATAATTTTGCATTTTGTTCTGAGAACATTTTGTTAATTTTCTATGTTTAGAAATATTAATATTATATTCACTTAATGTTTGGGTTTATTTTCCACATGTAGAAGGCAGAAAGGGGAGAGTTAGGGTGGGATAATGTCAGTATGTATATCGTGATATCGGTCCTATTGTAGGTTGCACCTGACCGGGTAATCAGCGATGTTAGTGGTGCCAGCAGCTGCCGGCGGGACCCCGGCCATGTATTATATTGTACATTGTGTATATTGTACAGTAACATAGACATCCATCGATTGGCGACACATTATTCCATCCGTAGGTTCTTCAGCATCATTTGTTTCGTTCTTATGTTACATGATTATCACTTGTAAAACTATGTTATAGAGTCAGCGCCAGTCTCCAAACTTTTCATTATCGTAAGATTTATAGAATTATTTGTGTATTATATTTATTTATTCATTTACATCATTTCTGTTATTATTTTTTCATTTACACCCGATCTGTTATTATTTATTCATTTATAGTTACTGTATTATTTCCCGCTAGTTTAATCTCAAACTTATATCCCCGTTTTATTTATATATGAAAACATCTGTTTTATATATATATATATATATATATGTGTGTGTGTGTGTGTGTGTATTTATATATTTGTGTGTGTTGTGCGAATTTATGGGTGCGCGCGGTCAAATATACATTATATATGCACAACTTTTTTTCTTTTATGGAACAGTAATAGTATTGTACGAGGCCGACGCTACAATGTTGGCTCACTGACCCATCCACTGACAGTGATTACATCAATAGATTTAAAGGATCTCTGTCAGTACCGGCGGCAGGTGGTGTGTCCACCCCACTATATTGTATATTACAGTGATTTGTATACTAGATTGCATTGCTTTCTAAAACGAACACATATATATATATATATATATATATATATATATACACACATATATTTGCATGTGTATGCATGTATATACAGTATATTTATGTGTGTATATATTTATATGTATGTGTGTATATATGTATATATATATAATTATTTGTGTGTTTATATGTATGTATGTATATGTATGTATTTATATTTATTTGTCTGTATATATTTATATGTATGTGTATGTATATACAGTATATTTGTGTGTATATATTTATATGTATGTGTATGTATATATATTTATTTATTTGTGTGTGTATATATTTATATGTATATGTATGTATATATATTTATTTATTTGTGTGTGTATATATTTATATGTATGTGTATGTATCTAAATTAATTTGTGTGTGTATATGTATGTGTGTATGTATGTATACATATATATTTATTTGTGTGTATATATTTATATGTATGTGTTACACACACCACACACACACACACACACACACACACACACAGACACACAGACACACACACTTAATTTCGGGGCTTTGGAATTTCCCGGCGCAGAATACAATGCAGCAATTCAGCATCACTGTGCAATGCTTTATATACTATATACAGTAGCTGTGATAAGTGTGGATACTGCCCTGTCTGTGGAGTGCTGCACACAGAGCAGATGGATTGGACACTGGAGGCTGCTATCACACGTTAGTTATCTGTGTCACTCTGTCTGGCTGTCAGGAGCTGATGGCTTCCTGTCCTCTCCTGCCTGCCCATCTGATGGTGAGGGCTTCTGTCTGCAGATTATAGTGGAGTTGGTTTTTGTATGGGGGGTTTCCCAGGGGTAGTTGAATCTCCATTTAGATAATACAGTCCATTCCCAACTCATTACAAGCTGTCCCATTCCCCCAGCCCAGACCCTGCAGACCTGCCCGGGCACTCAGAGCCTTTGTCCCCACTCCATGTAGGGAGGTGCTGGGCTCCATGTCCCCTCCTTCATATATTTATTTATGGGCCCTTATTTTGTTTGCAAACGTTGGGGAAGTGTCCTGAGTGGGGTGGGGGTGGGAGCACTCCCCATAGGGACAACAAAAGGGGGTTTGTGTCCTCTCCCCCATCTGGACACAGCAATCTGCAACTTGCAGAACATGAAAGCTCCATCTTTCTGCCTGAGTGTATTCATCCCCCGTCATACAGGACTGAAAGCCCCCAATAGACTCCTGGGTGAGAGGGGGGTCCTTGTGATTGTGGCTTTGAAACTCTCTCCTGCAATTATGTAAAGTAACTATTGACTCTCCCTGAGGAGTGAAAGGACCCCCAGCCCTCTCCCCATTCATGGGCTGTCTCTCATCTTTGGCTTCTCAAAGCTTCCCCAACACGGATTCTTTCTGCGGGACAAAGGAGAGGACAAAACAGTCCCCAAACTTGTAAATTGGATGTCAAAGGACGAGGAACAATCTGTAGGCTAATAAATAATGAGGGGGACTGAGATCAAGTGCTTGTAAATGACTCTCCCCACGGGATCACTTACACAGAGACACCCAGAAACACGCAGGGACACCCTGCTTCCATACCTCGCTGCTGGCCAGGGGACCTCTCCATCACTGGAGACGCAGCAGGAACAGGGGTGGGCGCTCTGTGGGGCAGGTGACTGTGAGTGACCCTGAATGGGGCAGCAGAAGAGGAGAATAACAGGAGAGAATGTATTAGTGATGCCCAGGCATTGGAGGAACAGGGGAACACAACACGACTAGTGTCACTTCATGGCACAAAGGCATTACCCCATGATAGTATCTGGTACCCCATGGAACGAAATTATAATTTCAAGGTACAGTGATAGTCCATATCGGCCAGTTATTACACTAGCCTACAGTGATACTTTCAGATATTACAGTGGTATGTACAGTGATACTCCACAACACTCAGATATTACAGTGGTATGTACAGTAATACTCCATAACACTCAGATATTACAGTGGTATGTACGGTGATACTCCATAACACTCAGATATTACAGTGGTATGTACAGTGATACTCCACAACACTCAGATATTACAGTGTTATGTACAGTGATACTCCATAACAGTCAGATATTACAGTGATACTCCATAACAGTCAGATATTACAGTGATACTCTGTAACACTTAGATATTACAGTGGTATGTACAGTGATACTCTGTAACACTCAGATATTACAGTGGTATGTACAGTGATACTCCATAAAAGTCAGATATTACAGTGGTATGTACAGTGATACTCCACAACACTCAGATATTACAGTGTTATGTACAGTGATACGCCATGAGTCAGATATTACAATGGTATGTACAGTGATACTCCATAAAAGTCAGATATTACAGTGGTATGTACAGTGATACTCCACAACACTCAGATATTACAGTGTTATGTACAGTGATACGCCATAAGTCAGATATTACAATGGTATGTACAGTGATACTCCGTAACAGTCAGATATTGCAGTGGTATGTACAGTGATACTCTGTAACACTCAGATATTACAGTGGTATGTACAGTGATACTCCGTAACACTCAGATATTACAGTGGTATGTACAGTGATACTCCATAACACTCAGATATTACAGTGGTATGTACAGTGATACTCTGTAACACTCAGATATTACAGTGATATGTACTGTGATACTCCGTAACAGTCAGATAATACAATGGTATGTACAGTGATACTCTGTAACACTCAGATATTACACTGGTATGTACAGTGATACTCTGTAACACTCAGATATTACAGTGGTATGTACAGTGACACTATAATAGTCAGATATTACAGTGCTGTACAGTAACACTACAATAGTCAGATATTTCAGTGCTGTACAATGACACCCTGAAATACTCAGATATTACAGTGCTGTACAGTGACACTCTAATACTCAGATATTACAGTGGTATGTACAAGTGTCACTACAATATTCAGATATTACAGTACTGTACAATGACCCTCTGTAACACTCAAATATTACAGTGCTGTACAGTAACACTCTGCAACACTCAGATATTACAGTGCTGTACAGTGACACTATAATAGTCAGATATTACAGTGCTGTACAGTAACACTCTGCAACACTCAGATATTACAGTGCTGTACAGTGACACTATAATAGTCAGATATTACAGTGCTGTACAGTGACACTATAATAGTCAGATATTATAGTGCTGTACAGTAACACTCTGCAACACTCAGATATTACAGTGCTGTACAGTGACACTATAATAGTCAGATATTATAGTGCTGTACAGTGACACTCTAATACTCAGATATTACAGTGGTATGTACAAGTGTCACTACAATATTCAGATATTACAGTACTGTACAATGACCCTCTGTAACACTCAAATATTACAGTGCTGTACAGTAACACTCTGCAACACTCAGATATTACAGTGCTGTACAGTGACACTATAATAGTCAGATATTACAGTGCTGTACAGTAACACTCTGCAACACTCAGATATTACAGTGCTGTACAGTGACACTATAATAGTCAGATATTACAGTGCTGTACAGTGACACTATAATAGTCAGATATTATAGTGCTGTACAGTAACACTCTGCAACACTCAGATATTACAGTGCTGTACAGTGACACTATAATAGTCAGATATTATAGTGCTGTACAGTAACACTCTGCAACACTCAGATATTACAGTGCTGTACAGTGACACTATAATAGTCAGATATTACAGTGCTGTACAGTAACACAACACTCAGATATTACAGTGCTGTACAGTGACACTATAATAGTCAGATATTACAGTGCTGTACAGTGACACTGTAATAGTCAGATATTACAGTGCTGTACAGTGACACTCTGCAACACTCAGTTATTAAAGTGGTATGTACAGTGACACTGTAATAGTCAGATATTACAGTGCTGTACAGTGACACTCTGCAACACTCAGTTATTAAAGTGGTATGTACAGTGACACTGTAATAGTCAGATATTACAGTGCTGTACAGTGACACTCTATAACACTCAGATATTACAGTGGTATGTACAGTGACACTATAATAGTCAGATATTATAGTGCTGTACAGTGACACTCTATAACACTCAGATATTACAGTGGTATGTACAGTGACACTATAATAGTCAGATATTATAGTGCTGTACAGTGACACTCTGTAACACTCAGATATTACAGTGGTATGTACAGTGACACTATAACAGGTATTAAAGCAAATATTTGGGTGGAGCATAGATTTACTCCAGGTAGACTGTAGCCCACAGTGTGTACTCTGCAGAAAACAGGGATAATATTGCGATATCTTTCTGACAATTTTTATTGACTATTTTATTTAGACATTACTAATTATTACCATAAGTTTACCCTCTGTTCCCCACCCTGTGCCCCCTGCAGCCGGACGATATCCGCCTGATGTATGAATAGACCGGGGATGAGCAGTGACACAGCCCGGGGTTAATCGATACGTTCCGGGCTGAGCTTCCCATGTCACTTGTCCCAGTGCTAATAGCAGGGGTGGGGACAGAGGGAATAATTAGGCTAGTGATGCTCACCTTACTGTCTCTCTGATACATGGAGAGAGTCAACCCACCCAGCCCATCAGTGCACTGTATACAGCACACGCATGACACATATTATCCCCAGCACATGTGTGAGACATATTATCCCCAGCACATGTGTAACACATATTATCCCCAGCACATGTGTAACATATTATCCCCAGCACATGTATGAGACATATTATTCCCAGCACATGTGTAACATATTATCGCCAGCACCTGTATAACACATATTATCCCCAGCACCTGTATAACACATATTATCCCCAGCACATGTGTAACACATTATCCCCTGCACATGTATGAGACATATTATCCCCAGCACATGTATGAGACATATTATCCCCAGCACATGCATTACACATATTATCCCCAGCACATGTGTAACACATATTATCCCCAGCACCTGTATAACACATATTATCCCCAGCACATGTGTAACACATTATCCCCAGCACATATATGAGACATATTATCCGCAGCACATGTATGAGACATATTATCCCCAGCACATGTATGAGACATATTATCCCCAGCACATGTGTACCACATATTGGGGTCTATTTACTAAGCAGTGTTAGGAGACAGAGTGGAAAGTAATAAGGTGCCAGCCAATCAGCTACCAACTGTCATTTTTCAAACACAGCATGTGAGATGACAGTTGGGAGCTGATTGGCTGGCACCTTATCACTTTCTTATCACTTTTCACTCTGTCTCCTAACACTGCTTAGTGAATAGACCCCATTATACCCAGCACATGTGTGACATATTATGCGTGGTACACATTATCCTCAGCACCTGTGGTACTTATTATCCCCAGTACATGTCTGACACATATTATCCCCAGTACATGTAACACACATTATCCTCATCACCTGTGATACTTATCCCCAGCACATGTGTGACACATATTATCCCCAGCACATGTGACACATTATCACCAGCATATTTGTGACAGATATTATCTTAAACACATGTGTGACATATTATCCCCTGCATGTGTGACACATTATCCCCAGCATGTGTGACACATATTATTCTCAGCACATGCATTACCCATATTATCCCCAGCATGTGTGACACATATTATCCCCAGCACATGTAACACATATTATCCGCAGCACATGTGACATATATTAATACCAGCATATGTGTGACAGATATCTTAAACACATGTGTGACACATTATCCCCAGCACGTGTGACACATATTATTCTCAGCACATGCATTACACATATTGGGCCTCATTCACAGGCGGTCGGAGGATGCAAGCGGTCGCTCAGAAACTGGGCGTCCACTTGCATCCTGACCGCCCGCCTCTGTTGCGGTCGTTAGGCTGTGGGTTAACACCCACAGCTCTAACGACCGCTCAGGTGATGGTCGCGATGGTCAGAAACCATCGCGACCATCGGGGCTTACGACGAGACCCTAGGGTAGGGTCTCCCTTGTCGTAAGCCCCGGAGAGCTTCTGGCTCTGTCAGAGCCGGAAGCTCTACACTGACATCACTATGTCAGTGGGGCCTCCCCCAAACGGCAGGTGTTCCCTTGAGAACGCCTCCGTTTGGGCTGCCACCCCCCCCGGCCCGCTTTCCAAACAGGGCGAGCTGTCAATTAACATCGACAGCTCGCCCCCTTTGGAAAGAGACCCGCTACGACCGGCGCTGTCGGTCGTAGCGGGTCTCACACATGCGCACTGGCAATACATCAAGGCGGCCGTGCGGTCGTAGACCGTACGGCCGCCTCTGAATAAGGTCCATTATCCCCAGCATGTGTGACACATATTATTCTCAGCACATGCATTACACATATTATCCCCAGCACGTGTGACACATATTATCCCCAGCACATGTAACACATATTATCCCCAGCACATGTGACATATATTAATACCAGCATATGTGTGACAGATATTATCTTAAACACATGTGTGACACATTATCCCCAGCACGTGTGACACATATCATTCTCAGCACATGCATTACACATATTATCCCCAGCACGTGTGACACATATTATCCCCAGCACATTTAACACACAGAGGACCTGATTCAGACCTGCTTGCTACAAGCGGAAGCTCATTGCAGACAATGGCCCTCATTCAGAGCCGTACGCTCTGAGCAGAGCGCACGCTCTGAATGAGGGCCGCCCTCCTAAAAAATGGAGCGTCCTCCTGGACGCTCGTATAGCTGTGGGTCACCACCCACAGCCTATACGAGCATGCAGTTTGATGGCCGCGATGGTCTTGACCATCGCGACCATCGAAACTGCGAGCCAGAGCCTGCGGTTGAGGTTTTTCAACCGCAAGCTCCGGAGTGATTTTGGCTCTATCAGAGCCAAAATCACTCCCACTGACATCACTAGTGATGTCAGTGGGCCGACTTCTGACGGGAGGCGTTCACGTGGGAACGCCCCCGTCAGGGAGGCACGCCCCCGGCACGCCCACCAAAGGGGGCGTGCTGTCAATCAACATCGACAGCACGCCCCCTTTGATCAGACACAACGAGCGAAGGACTTTCCTTCGCTCGTCGCGTCTGGCGCATGCGCACGACGGAGCTCCCTCCGTCATGCGCATGCTCAGTTCAGAACATCGACCCACTTGCGAGCGGACAGCCGCTCGCGAGTGGGTCTGAATCAGGGCCTATGTTTGCTAATGTGCGCATGCGTGTAGTTCACAGTGCGCGTGCGCAAACTAGTACGAGCGATCGGAATGTGCTTGCTCGCCCTGCAAAGACAGCCCAATGGAATGAGTGGCAGGAGAGGCCGTTTGTGGGTGGTAACAGGGGCAGGGCAGTAGTAGTGGGGGAGTGGAGTTGCGGACGCAGGCGTGCCAGAGTGTTTTCACGCCGTTTCTGGGGCATGCATAGTTAACAGGCAGCGTCATAGTACATGTCACCTGGTTGAATAATACACTGAAGTTATCGCAGTGCTTGCAGTAGGGTACAGTCAACTACAAGCGATGCGGTCAGATCCGACGGAACCCGATGTACCGATGGTTGTATATACTTCCTGGAGATGATGTACGCTAGTGGGCGGCTAAAGACAGGCTGGTGGGCGTCTGTAAGCACAAAGTGATCGATCGCCAAGACATAATGGGCGTGCTTATGCCTTGCCGTGCGAGCGGCTGCCTTGACGTCACTTAGCTGAATTTCCATAAGCTGGGTGCGAGCGGCCGCATCTAGCGAGCGGGTCTGAATCAGGTCCATTATCCTCAGCACCTGTGATACTTATTATCCCCAGTACATGTCTGACATATTATTCCCAGCACATGGATTACACATATTGGACCTTATTCAGAGTCGGTCGTTGCGGCCGCACGGACGTAAGGTAAAAGGGTCCGGATATGCAAATGAAGCACTCGCAAGTTGCGTCGTTAAGATGGGATCGTTAGCTGGGCGAGCGAGGGGAGGATGCGGCCATAAGACTAAAAAAATGCCTCCTTCTCGTTCCCATTACACGTCATCTCCGGGCATATAAGGATTAATCGAGACCATCGGGAACCATCGGAGCTGGTCGTAGACCTTAAGGTTGACCATACCCTCTCTTAAGCTCTACGATCAAGTCAACGTAAAAACCTCCCATGTCACATGTGCCATGACAGTACTTAGTTAATTATGCACTCCCATAAAACACCGTTTGCATAGTCAGGCACGCCTGCGTTCGGATCTCCACTCCCCCGTTCACAAGCACCTTCCCCTGTTACCACCCACAAACGCCTCATTCTGTCACTCAAACTAACGACCTGGCCAAGTTGAAGGAGAGAGCAATTTCTGATCGTAATAGCTAGTTTGCGCACGCGCATTGCTAATTTTACGCATGCGCAGTTTAGCGAACATCGGTGGCGTACGACTGTGCGGCCGCAACGACCGACTCTGAATGAGGTCCATTATCTCCAGCACGTGTGACACATATTATCCCCAGCACATATTATCCCCAGCACATGTCTGAAACATATTATCTCCAGTACATGTAACACATATTATCCTCATCACCTGTGATACTTATCCCCAGCACATGTGTGACACATATGATCCCCAGCACAAGTGACACATATTATCCCCAGCACATGTGTGATACATTTAAAATTTGCACACTTAGATCATATCTGTGTGTGACAAGTGATTGGAATATTGTAGTGTAGTGTTTGTATTTTACATAAGTAACTAGTCTACATTGTCTTTTACATTTATATTGGATTTACTGTATATTTATAATGATCAAGGACACATAACATTAGTATCTATCTATCTATCTATCTATCTATCTATCTATCTATCTATCTATCTATCTATCTATCTATCTATCTATCTTGCTGTATGTTTGTGTAGTTTTATACCATGTGTTGCTGTGTTTTTGTGATATTATATTGCTTACCTTGCTGTGTGTTTGTGTAGTTTTATATTGTATGCATTGCTGTGTGTTTGTGTAGTTTTACTCTGTGTTGCTGTGTGCCTGTGAAGTTTTATACTGCATGTGATGCTGTGTGCTAGTGTACTTTTATTCACTGCACATTGCTGTGAGTTTGTGTTTTTGTAAGCTGTGTACAGTGCTGTTTGTGTAGTTTCCTGCTGTGTGTTGCTATGTGTTTCAGTATCTTTATACTGCATACATTGCCTCGTTAGTATAGTTTTATACTGTGTGTGTTGCTGTGCGTTTGTGTAACTTTATACTGTTTTTTTGTTGCTGTGTTTGTGTAGTCTTATACTGCGTGCATTGTTTGTGTTTGTTTCATTCTATACTCTGATGCTGAATGTTTGAGAAGTTTTATACTATGTGTGTTGTGCATTTCTGTAGGTGTATACTGTATTTCTTGCTGTGTTTGTGTAGTCTTATACGCGTGCATTGCAGTGTGTTTATATCATTTCATACTCTGAATTGCTGAATGTTTGTGTAGTTTTATACTGCGTACATTGCTGTGTGTTTATATAGTTTTATACTGTGTGTTGCTGTGTGTTTGTGTAGTTGTATACTGCGTAGGTTACTGTTTCATTTTGTGTAGTTTTATGCTACATGTGTTACTGTGTATTTTTGTAGTTGTGTAGTTTTATACCATGTGTGTTGCTGTGTGTTTGTGTAGTTTTTTACTGTTTGTTGCTGTGTGTTTGTGTAGTTTTTCACTGTATGTTGCTGTGTGTTTGTGTAGTTTTTCTTTTATTGTGCGTTGCTGTGTGTTTCTGTCATTGTTTTACTGTGTATTGCTGATTGTTTGTGTAGTTTTTATTTTACTGTGCGTTGCTGTGTGTTTGTGTAGTTTATTTATCTGTACGTTGCTGTGTGTTTGTGTAGTTTTTTTACTGTGCGTTGCTGTGTGTTCATGTAGCTTTATACTGTATGTGTTACTGTGTGTTTGTAATTATAGGCATAGATGCTGAAGGGGGTGTGAGCACTTTTTCCTAAAAGCTCTATTCCTGTCCTGCCAGTGACAGTGTGGTCCCAGGCAGATAATCCAGTACAGTAGGAGGTCTGAGGTGAGAAGGTGAATATTTGATCCTAATCATTTGATCTGTTCTTAATTAGGTCTTCAAAGGCCACAGAAAATAAACTGTCTTTATTTTGGGCTGGGGAGGGGGTTGGATTGTCAGGGAGATTGGAGATATGGAAATCCCAGCTACCTGTAGGGACACAGGGTGAAAGGGTGAACACTGACAACACAACATGGGAACCGACCCCTATCTTTAACTATTTGCTCCAGGCAACAATTAGGCAAACTAGACAAGTATTTTACTCCTTTCTTCACTCATCAAAGTAACATCCCAGGCTCAGAACAATAAATTAGAGAGGTTATCGGGTGCTTAAAGCACAATCACTTCCAAATAAAATGAGTAATTATTCCGTACAGGTGTTTATAATATACTCCTTGCTATTAGAGATGTGCGACAGGACCCCCGTGTTTTGGTGTTGGATCTGTATCTCCCCTGGTTTTGGATCTAGACTGGTTTTGCCAAAACCGGCCCTTTGTGTTTTGTTTTTTGTTTTGGATCTGGATTTTTTCTTTATAAATCATAAAAACAGCTAAAATCACATAAAATGGGCCTGTTTTTATACCTACAGTATTATTAACATCAATAACATTTATTTTCTCTCGTTTGCAGTCAATTTTGACCACCTCACAGCTCACTATATTGTTTTCATCCAATATAGGCCCAGAAATTGCACCAAGCTAGCTGGCTGACTAAGCTAATCGGCAGCAGTGGACGGCACAAACACGTGGCAGTTCAAATTCCAACTGGGCACGTCAGGAAAAAAATGTTTTTATTATTCAAAAGAGGCCTCAGGGAGCTGGAGTATGAATGTAGTTGAAGGCAGGGACAGGAATGGTTTGGTGGTAAATTTTATTCAGAATAAAAAATTTTCATGAGGGAGAAGGGGAGGGAGGAGGCATTTACAAAAAAATATTTTACTCATTCACATCAGTCCTTGTCTCAGAAGAATCCTTGAGTGCCATGCCTGCTGCTGCTGCTACTGGGAGTGGATTTTCTCATCCCAGAAGGGGACCAGGAAGACTTCTAGTAGTGCTTTCCACATGAAAAAGCATTTCCCAATCTGGACAGGGACATTAAAAAAAACATAGTTAGTGGCCTCCAAACTGCCACTTAACCAGCACAAAGATATTAAGGGGTAAATTTAATTTACTAAAGTGAGAGTTTTTACAAGTGCGTTTTAGAAGTGATGTCGCCATAGCAACCAATCATATTCTACTTAACTTCATTTACCTAGCACTTCCTAGAAGATAATAGCTAGAATCTGATTAATTTCCTATGGCAAACAACATCACTTCTAAAAGTCACTTCTAAAAACTCTAACTTTAGTAAATTAAATTTAGCCCTTAAGGCCTTACGTTGCATCTTTCTTGAGAATTCTGCGCCTGCTTCTGCGGCTAGGAATGGATTTTTATCCCAGAAGGGGACTAGGAAGAGTGCTTTCCAAAAACAATTGACTATTAAATAATCCTTTCAAAACCTTCCGAAAAAACATTTCCCAACCTGTACAGGGACATTAAAAAAAACATAGTTAGTTAGTGGCCTTCAGTTCAAACTGCTGTTGTACCCACTGTCCACTTAACCAGAGCAGATATTGTAGACAAGCGGAACAGAGCAGCAAATGCAACATTTAAGATTTAAGGTTTAAGTCTTACGTTGTGTCTTTCTTGAGAATTCTTGAGCGCCATGCCTGCTGCTGGGAGTGGATTTTCATCCCAGAAGGGATGAAGACATTGTTTTTTATTCCCAATGGACACATATCTGAGATGTAAATAACTACCGACAGGAAAAAGAGGCAATTTGGAGGCCCTTACACAAAACTGCCTTTGCTTTACTTGAGTTGCCCACCTTCCAGTGTGTACTCTGAGTTTTCAGCACAGCCAGGTACCTTGTCAGCGATCAGCCTGAGACTACTTCCCCAAAACATGTAAAAGATGATGTCCATCAAATGAACTACAAATTCTACGAGAAAGACCTTTACTGTCAATTACGTACAAAAATTACAGAGGCACCTGTAATGGTGGATTCCAGCAGGGACAAATTAATATTGTGTGAAGAGGATGATGTATACATCACCCCAGATTATACCATCACCCAAGCCTATATCGTCATCCCATCCTGTGTTGTGTATAAATTACATCTGCGCTCCCTGTTAGATTGGGGATACATTGTCCACTTTAGTGGATGTGAGCTCCATTTTAGTCCATATCATAACCACACTACACATCTTCTGACCTGGGCTACAGGAGGAGCAGCTGCACTCAGGAATACGGTTGTATGGACTCGCTGAAATTCAGGTAGAGGGGCCATGGGTAGGGACTGGGAGTAGGGACACTATAATTAGATAATGCAGTTTTAGCTGCTTTAATTTATTCTATATTTTAAACCATATCCTCTCTTTTCACCTTTTGAAAATGTTTATGCAAATCTCAGCTGAGGCGTTTGTGATATCATGGCTAACGCGCACACACACAGAAAAAAAACACATTGATTGATTGATTAGATTAATTTTTTTTTGGCACTTGGGGGAGAGAGCACCCTGAACGAGGCAGCAGCCCCTTCATAAACAACACCTGCAGCACCCCTGCACAGCTGCATTGCTGGTGATAGGTGTTGCTAATACACACACACAGAAAAAAAAACACATTGATTAATTTTTGGGGAGGCACTTGGGGGGAGAGCACCCCTGAATGAGGCAGCAGCCTCTTGATAAACGACACAGGTAGCACTCCTGCGCAGCTACTTTGCTGATTAGTGTGGCTAACGTGCACACATTATTTTTTATTTTTTTTGGCACTTGGGGGGAGAGCACCCCTGAACAAGGCAGCAACCCCTTGATAAATAACACAGGCAGCACCCCTGCGCAGCTACGTTGCCGATGATAAGTGTGTCTAATGCGCACACACACACAGTAAAAAAACACATTGATTGATTTATTAAAAAAAATGTTCGCACTTGGGAGGGAGAGCACCCGAACGAGGCAGCAGCCTCTTGATAAATGAAACAGGCAGCACCCCTGCGCAGCTACATTGCTGGTGATAGGTGTGGCTAACACGCACACACACAGAAAAAAACCCACATTGATTGATTGATTGATCAATTTTTTTAGGCACTTGGGAGTGAGAGCACCTGAACGAGGCAGCAGCCTCTTGATAAACGACACAGGCAGCACCCCTGCGCAGCTACGTTGCTGGTGATAAGTGTGGCTAACGCGCAAATACACACACACACACAAAAATACATCGATTGATTGGATACATTTTTTTGGCACTTTTTAGGGAGAGCACCCAAAGCAGAAGCCTCTTGATAAACGACACAGACAGCACTGTTTCCCGCGCAGCTACTTTGTTGATAAGTGTGGCTAATGCACACACAGAAGAAAAAACACTTAATTTCTTTTTCTTTTTTTTGCACTGGGGGGAAGGGGAGAGAGCACCTCTGAACGAGGCAGCAGCCCCTTGATAAACACAGACAGCACCTCTGCGCAGCTCACACACAGAAAAAAATCTTTATTTTTTTCACACTGGGGGTGAAGAGCACCCCTGATGGACAGAGCACCCCCGGACAACACAGCAGCAGCCCTTATGGACTGCAGTGACACAGGAGCCACTGAATCCCCCCTCTTCTGTCTGCAGCACAGCTCCTAGTATAGTAGATAGAGTAACACAGACACAGCACAGCCCAGCATAGCAGCCAGCTATAGTATGGAGTGGACAACAGCCAGCCAGACAGCCCCTATGACAAGTGTGATAACAGCCAGTCAGCCCCTATGCAAAAGCCAGCCCCTTAAACACAGTCAGCAACAGCACAGCACAGCCCCATCCTTCCTCTTCACTCTCCGCAGCCAGAATGAAAATGGCGGCGATCGCGGAACCTTTTATACAATCCAAAACCCATAAGAATCCAACAGCGGGATGATGAAGTTTTGCCTCATTTTGAGACCCGGGTCAGGCAGGAAAACCCGAGCCGACTCGGATCTGGCTCGGATCCCCTAAGTTTGGGTGGGTTCGGATCTCTGAAATCCGAACCTGCTCATCTCTACTTGCTATGCACTATACCCTTCTGTAAGTGGGTCAGCATTGGTAGAGCTCACGTGGCTTACACCAATGTTGTCTGCGATATGACGTGTTTTAGTAGCCTCGGGGGCGGTGGCCTTTCCTCTCCCGAGCTGCAACATTTGTTGCGTCTGGCGAAAACCATGAAGATTGTGCAGTCTGTGCCATGGGTCCCACATCTGGCAAAGTACATGCTTTTCAATTGCAGGCTCTTTTCAACAGGGTTTCCATCTTTATCATGTACAGGGCCTGCACTAGCCCTAGGCTCATCAAGGCTGTCGTCTGGATCACCAAAGATTCAGGGGGGGGGCCGTGCAGAGGGGATGTAGTTACCATCCCGGCGGTCGAGACGGCGGCACTCAGAATACAGGCGCCGGAATGCTGACAGTATGTATAAGGGGGGGGGGGTTAGGTTTAGGGCACACTTGCCAACTCTTCCTGATTGTTATGCCGCTTATCCACTACCCAATAACATAGAGCGATTGCACGATTACGACATCGTAATCTTGCAATCGTTCAGTAATCGGGCGGCACACATCGGGGATGTAAATGTCAGAAATGACCAGTGATGCGTGCTCCTGCTGATCGTTTCCGATATCAATCATCGCCCGAACATGCTGGTCAACCTGTATCGTCAGGTTGAGCGTGTTAGGGGATGATTGATGTGCACCAGACTGAAACGACAGCACGATTACAATGTCGTTTCTATGGGGCCTATTCATCATTACTAAACTTTCCCTGGAGGTAATTAGGTTTAGAACTTGCATGGAGTTCTGCCTAATTACCAGAGGAATTCATCATTCATCCTCCCCATAACTATCTATTCCGAAAAGCTGTCATTTTTGCGATGACAGCTTTTCAGGAAATAGATAGTTATCCCTCACTACACTAACTTACCGCAGCTGGAAACAGTGCTGCGCATGCGCTGTTAAATTCGTTAACCCAGTGCATGCGCAGCACTGCCTACACATGCGGTAAGTTTGTGTCCCCCCCTCTGCTCACCTGCCCCCCCTCCCCCCGCTCACCTCCTTCCCCCTTCAGCACTTACCTGTCCGCGCAGTAGCCTCCGGCTCCGTCCTGCTGGTCTGTCACATGGTCTCCCAGCACACCACAGTACAGATTAGAAAAAAAAAAGTGTTTTTTTTTTTCTTCTAATCTTTATAGTGTTCTGCTGGGAGGACACAGTGTGCGACCAGCCTCCGGAGCCAGAGGACGCACCAGAGCGCCGGAGGAAGATGCCGGGGGACCTGTCCAGCTGGAAGCAGGTAAGTTTCACCTGCTATTCGCCACCTCACAGTGGCGAATAGTACCTCCATCAAATTCCGAAAATTCATAATTTTTGGAATTTGATGAATACCATATTTTCCACATCCCCATACTAATGTACTAATGTATGGGGAGTGTGGAAATTAACGCAGGGGGACTTAGCAAGGAGAAATCAGTGATATCTCCTGTGCTAAGTGGCTTCATGAATACTAAAATAACGTTATTTAAGGAAAATGTCCTTAAAAACGTTAATTTAGTGTTGATGAATAGGCCCCTATGTCTGCTAGTGGATGTGTCCCTTTATGGAGACTCCCTGAAATAGTGGCAATCTCCCTGAAGAGTCTAGCAATCTCTCTGATTGCACCTTAACCCTATTATGAAGCTGTTATATACATTCCAATGGGATCATTAGTATAATTTCCCTGCATTGGGTATAAGGCACAATGATCCCTATGGCTACATGCATTTTCTGATCAGTGTGTTTTCATCAACACGTAGATCTTACTAATTGCTTTTGGGCTCATTTACATTTGTATGTGAGACAATTATATGACACGCCCACTTTACCACGTGCTCATAGGTGTTACTTTCACAATCTCCCTGAAATGCATTTTCAAAAGTAGGCAAGTATGCATTAGGGCAGGGATGGGGAACCTCAGCCCCGGGGGCCGTATAAGGCCCCCGCAATCATTTAGTTTGGCCCTTAGAGCTTTTTTCTGCTAGCCTCATCTGGCTAGCTGGGTGCCTATAATGGCACCCTGCAGCCAGAATCTATGCAGTAGTGCCAGCTGGAGCGTCCTTAGGATGCTTCAGACAGTCGCACTGCTGCCCTTACAGCTCCCCTGAGCACCCTCAGGATGCTCCAGGCATTGCTGTAATCACTGGCGATTGTGGCCCCGCACATGTGTGACATCACACGGAGGGGGCATGGCCTGCACCAAACCCGCGAATAATGTTATATATCAAATTGGCCCTCGGAAGAAAAAAGGTTCCCCACCCCTGCTTTAGGGATTATGGTTAGGCACTAGAGGGAGGGTTAGCGTTAAGCTGCAAGGGGCAGGGTTAGGGTTAGGCTGCAGGAAAAGTGGGTTAGGGCATACTTCATACTTACCTACCCTCCCGGGAGTCGAGGGAAGCTTCAGATTTTTTGGGTAACCCCCCGCACCCTCGGGAAAGTAAGCACTTCCTAGTGAAGTGGGCAGATTGGGGAAAATTTTCTTGCAGATGGGCGGGTCCATAAGTAGAGGGTGGGGCCCAATGATGTGATTCTATGGGAATGGTGTCATTTGGCCCTGCCCCCTTAGGCAAATATGCGGGATTCGAGGTATTTGTGTGAGGGGCGGGACTTAATGCACAGGATCATCTGGCCCCGCCCCCACCTGTATTTTCTCTCTGAGCAACTCCTGGAGAGGAAAATCTCAATGTTGGCAAGTATGGCATACAATCTCAGGGAGATTGGGAAAATGACACCTATGAGCGCGACGGTAACGTGGACGTGTACTGCTACATCTTAGGTGCGTGCCATAAAATTTACTTACATCCAAATTAGGGATGTGCGCCGAAACATTTTTGCCGGATTTGGATTTGGTTCTAATTCGTCGTCCGGCTTTGGATTTGGATTTGCCAAACTGCGGTGACTGGCTTTGGATTTGGATTTTTTTACAAAAATTGACAAAAAAAGCTAAAATCACATAAATTGGTCTTTTTTTTCTTCCTAGAGCAGGGGTCTTCAAACTTGGCCCTCCAGATGCTGTGGAACTACACATCCCAGCATGCAATGCACATAGTTTTAGCATGCTGTTATATCAAAAAGGTGGCAGTGCATGCTGGGATGTGTAGTTCCACAGTAGCTGGAGGGCCAAGTTTGAAGACCCCTGTCCTAGAGTATTATTAACCTCAATAACATTAATTTCCAGTCAATTTAGACCACCTCACAGCTTATAATATTGTTTTCAACATTATTGGCCAAAGGTTGCAGTGAGCTGACTGGTTACCAAGCGACAAAGCAGCGGCGCAGACACCACAATTTAAAGCACATCTATGACACATTGCCACACAGCAGTGGCAGAAATGAAAAGTAGTGCACCCACCCAGTGGGGTACGGCCAGCAGAATCACAGTACTTGTTTACAAAGTGGGCTATGGCCCTAGGAGTCACAGTGCACAATCTTATTCACATTACACCACACATAGTGCCCGATTCACATTACGCCATAAAGTAGTGTCTCTTATTTATGTTACGACACACAGTAGTGCCCCTTTTACACAATGCCCACAGTAGTGACCCTTTTACACAATGCCCACAGTAGTGACCCTTATACACAATGCCCACAGTAGTGCCCCTTTTACACAATACCCACAGTAGTGCCCCTGTTACACAATGCCCACAGTAGTGACCCTTTTACACAATGCCCACAGTAGTGACCCTTATACACAATTCCCCCAGTAGTGGTGCCCCCTATGCAGTCCCCTTAGTAGTAGGGCCCCCTATGCAGTGCCCCCAGTAGTAGTGTGCACCCCAGTAGTATGCCCCCCATTTGCAGACCCCGAGTAGTATGCCCCCCATTAGCAGGCCCCCAGTAGTGTGCCCCCCAGTAGTATCCCCCCCAGTACTTTGCCCCCATAAGCAGGCCCCCAATAGTATGCCCCCCCAGTAGTATGCCCCCCCAGTAGCATGCCCCCCATAAGAGGCCCCCAGTAGTATGTCCCCTATTAGCTGGCCCCCAGTAGTATGCCCCCATAAGCAGGCCCCCAGTAGTATGCCCCCCCAGTAGTATGCCCCCCATTAGCAGGCCCCCCCAGTAGTATGCCCCCCATTAGCAGGCCCCCAGTAGTATGCCACCCCAGTAGCAGGCCCCCTGTAGCATGGCCCCCCAGTAGTAGGCCCCCCAGTAGCAGGCCCCCTGTAGTATGTCCCCCCAGTAGTAGGCCCCTCCATTAGCAGGCCCCCATACACACATAAACAAAAACTTACCTATATCCCCGCTCCAGCCGCCGTCCGCTCTGCTGCCACGCGACGAGGAGGGAGCCGAAAGACAGAGCTCATGAGTGAGCTCCAGCCGGCTCCCTCCGTGGCTGCTGTAATAAACTCACAGCTGCCGCTGGCAGCTGTGTGTTTGTTCTGTGTAGGGCAGACCGCTATCACAGCGCTGTGTAGGGCAGACCGCTATCACTAGAGGAGCCCTGATGTCGGATTCTCTAGCGAGAATCCAACATAAGGCGGCCACTGTTCGACCCCGAAAGGGGATCCGAGGCAGGCGGGGAACACCCGAACAGGGTTCGGGTGGACTCGGATCCCCTATGTTCGGAGCGGTTTGGATTCCACAAAATCCGAACCGCTCATCTCTAATCCAAATGTAAATGAGCCCCACAGCAGCAGTTGTTGCTCAGTAAGATCTGCTTGTCAATGAAAACACGGATACATCATTGTGCCTTATAACTAGGGGTGAGCGGGTTCGGATTTCTGAAATACGAACCCCCAGAGCCCCCCCGATCCGAGGCCGATCCGAGTCAGGCTCGACTTTTCTCGCCTGACTCGGATCTGAAATCGAGGCAAAACGTCATCATCCCGCCTTCCGGGTCTCGCGGGTTTTGAATTCTATATAAGGTACCCGCGTCGGCGCCATTTTCTCACTCGGCTGTGGACAGTGAAGAGGGAGGGTGGGAGTTAGGGCTGGCTGGGCTGTGTAGTGTAGTGTAGTGCAGTGTAGTGTTGTGCTGTGCTGCTGTTGTCCATAGGGGCTGTGTCCACTCCTCCAAAGTTCATAGGGGCTGGCTGTGTTGTGCTGTGCTGCTGTTGTCCATAGGGGCTGTGTCCACTCCTCCAAAGTCCATAGGGGCTGACTGTGTTGTGCTGTGCTGCTATTGTCCATAGGGGCTGTGTCCACTCCTCCAAAGTCCATAGGGGCTGGCTGGACTGTGTTGCGCAGTCAGTTGTCCATAGGGGCTGTGTCCACTCCAAAGTCCTGTGCAGTGTCCCAGTCCTAAAGGGGTGCTGTAGTGTTGTCCAGGGGGTGCTCTGTCCATCAGGGGTGCTCCCCCCAAGTGCAAAAAAAATAAATATTTTTTCTGTGTTTGTGAATTGTGCGCGCAGTAGCCGCACGTGCATCAACAAAGTAGCGCCAAGCATGCGCCTGTGTCATAAGTAAAGGGCCGGCTGGCTTGACCGTTAAAGGGTGCTGTAACCCCCAAAGCGCACTCCAAAGCAAATAAAAAAATATTTTCTGTGTTTGTGAGTTGTGTGCACTGTGGCTGCACGTGCATCAACAAAGGAGCAGCGCCAAGCGTGCGCCTGTGTCCCATAAGTAAAGGGCCGGCTGGCTCATTTCTTAAAGGGTGGTGTAACCCACAAAGTGCACTAGTCTCCAACAAAAATAAAAAATTATTTTCTGTGTTTGTGTGCGCCTTAGCTGCACGTATATATCAATATAACATAAATGGAGGACCAAACTTTCTCCGATAAAAATAAAATAGGGAAAGATCAAGAACCACTTCCTCCTAGTGCTGTTGCTGCTGCTGGGAGTTGTTCATCATCCCAGAGAGGAAGTAGGAACACCACTACTTTTACTAAACAATTGACCCTCCAACAGTCCTTAGCGATGAGGATGAAGTACGACAGCAGTCATCCTGAAGCAAAACTGCTTCAGGATGACTGCTATGTTGGTGTTAGACGTGTGTCCGGTATCCGCCATTAGTGCAGTGGGATTTAGACAATTGATGGAGGTAGTGTGTCCCCGGTTCCAAATCCCATCTAGATTCCACTTCACTAGGCAGGCGATACCGAGACTGTACAGAAACGTCAGAAAAAGTGTCCTCAGTGTCCTGAAAAATGTGGTTGCACCCAATGTCCACTTAACCACGGTCATGTGGACAAGTGGAACAGGGCAGACTAAGGACTATATGACTGTGACAGCCCACTGGGTAGATGTATCACCTTATGCAGCAACAACAGCAGCGTCACCAGTAGCAGCATCTCAGAAACGCCAGCTCGTTCCAAGGCAGGCTACGCTGTGTATCACCGGTTTCAGTAAGAGGCACACTGCCGACAACCTCTTAGAGAAACTGAGGGAAATCATTGCCCAGTGGCTTACCCCACTTAGACTCTCCTGGGGATTTGTGATATCTGACAACGCCACCAATATTGTACGGGCATTACATCTGGGCAAATTCCAGCACGTCCCATGTTTTGCTCACACAATAAACTTGGTGGTGCAGAATTTTCTGAAAAGCGACAGGGGCATGCAGGAGACGCTTTGGGTGGCCCGAAAAATTTCTGGCCACTTTTGCCATTCAGCAACTGAGTGCACCTGTGTCATAAGTAAAGGGCCGGCTGGCTTGTCCGTTAAAGGGTGCTGTAACCCCCAATGTGCACTCCAAACAAAATAAAAAATTCATCTTTTTTTCTCTGTCTTTGTGAAATGTGTGGGCTGTAGCCGCACCTTCATCCTCAAAGCAGCAGCGACAAGCGTGTGTCTGTCTGTTAAAGGGTGGTGTAACCCTCAAAGTGCGCTCCACAAACAATAAAAAAATTCTTCTTTTTTTTCTGTCTTTGTGAATTGTGTGGGCTGTAGATGCACCTGCATCCTCAAAGCAGGAGCGACAAGCGTGCGTCTGTCTGTTAAAGGGTGGTGTAACCCTCAAAGTGCGCTCCACAAACAATAAAAAAATTCTTCTGTTTTTATCTGTCTTTGTGAATTGTGTGGGCTGTAGCCGCACCTGCATCCTCAAAGCAGCAGCGACAAGCGTGCGTCTGTCTGTTAAAAGGTGGTGTAACCCTCAAAGTGCGCTCCACAAACAATAAAAAAAAATTTTTTTATCTGTCTTTGTGAATTGTGAGGGCTGTAGCCGCACCTTCATCCTCAAAGCAGCAGCAACAAGCGTGCGTCTGTCTGTTAAAGGGTGGTATAACCCTCAAAGTGCACTCCACAAAAAATAAAAAAAAATTTTTTTTCTGTCTTTGTGAATTGTGTGCACTGTAGCTGAACGTGTATCAACAAAGGAGCAGCGCCAAGCATGTGCCTGTGTCCCATAAGTCTGTTATAGGGTGGTGTAACCCCCAAAGTGCTCCAAAAAATAAAAAACTATTTTTTTTCTGTGTTTGTGACTTGTGTGCGATGTAGCCCCACGTGCATCAACACAGTAGCAGCGCCAAGCGTGCGCCTGTGTCATAAGTCAAGGGCCAGTTTGGACATCTGGTCCGGACTGAAGGACGTGCCAACAATTTCTGACAAGTCTGCTGTCACTGCATATGATACTGTCCTCAAAGCAGCAGCGACAAGCGTGCGTCTGTCTGTTAAAGGGTGGTGTAACCCTCAAAGTGCGCTCCACAAAAAATAAAAAAATCGTCTTTTTTTTTCTGTCTTTGTGAATTGTGTGGGCTGTAGCCGCACCTGCATCCTCAAAGCAGCAGCGACAAGCATGCATCTGTCTGTTAAAGGATTACATCGGTGACAGCATCCAAGTAGGCATGTCAGACAGTCCGTACCTGTACTGGCAGGAAAAAGAGGCAATTTGGAGGCCCCTGTACAAACTGGCTCTATTTTACCTGAGTTACCCTCCCTCCAGTGTATACTCCGAAAGAGTGTTTAGTGCAGCCGGGAACCTTGTCAGCAAAAGGCGTAGGAGGTTGCTTCCACAAAATGTGGAGAAGATGATGTTCATAAAAATGAATTATCAACTCTTCCAGGGAGACCAGCCTCCAGAACGTACAGAGGGACCTGTGGTTGTGGATTCCAGCGGGGACAAATTAATACTCTGTGAGGATGAGGATGTACACAACACTGAAGAGAGTGAGGAATCGGTGGATGAGGAGGATGAGGATGACATCTTGCCTCCGTAGAGCCAGTTTGTGCAGGGACAGATTAATTGCCAGCTTGTTTTGTGGGGGCCCAAACGAACCAATCATTTCAGCCACAGTCGTGTGGCAGACCCTGGCGCTGAAATGATTGGTTTGTTAAAGTGTGCATGTCCTGTTTATACAACATAAGGGTGGGTGGGAGGGCCCAAGGACAATTCCATCTTGCACCTCTTTTTTTTTCTTTGCATTATGTACTGTTTGGGGCCTAGTTTTTCAAACTGCCATCCTGTCTGCCACTGCAGTGTCACTCCTAGATGGACCACGTGTTTGTGCCGCCCACTCGTGTCGCTTAACATAGTCATCCAGCTACCTCGGTGCAACCTTTTGGACATCAAAACACTATTGTGAGGTGTGAGGTGTTCAGAATAGACTGGAAATTAGTGGAAATTAAGGTTATTGAGGTTAATAATAGCATAGGAGCAGAAAAACCCACATATTCTGTGATTTTAGCTGTTTTTATGCCTTTTTTAAAAAAAAATACAGATCCAAAACACAAAACCCAGAACCCAAAACATGGAAGGGTGGTTTTGGCAAAACCAATCCAGATCCAAAACACGAAGAAAGATCCAGATCCAAAACCAAAACACGAAAAGTGGCCGGTGCACACCCCTACTTATAACCAATGCAGGGAAATTGCACTGATGATCCCATTTGAATATATATATATATATATATATATATATATATATATATACATATACACAGTCAGGTGCATAAATATTGGGTCATTGACAGAATTTTCATATTTTGGCCTCCATTCACCACCACAATGGCTTTGAAATGAAACAACCAAAATGTGCTTTAACTGCAGACTTTCAGATTTAATTTGAGGGTAATTACATCCAAATCAGGTGAACGGTGTAGGAATTACAATGGTTTCTATATGTGCCTCCCACTTTTTAAGGGGCCAAAAGTAATGGGACTATCAACTCAAAAGCTATTTCATGGTCAGGTGTGGGCTATTTCCTCGTTATTTCATTATCAATTAAGCAGGTAAAAGGTCTGGAGTTGATTCTAGGTGTGATATTTGCATTTGGAATCAGTTGCTGTCAACTCTCAATATGAGATCCAAAGAGCTGTCACTATCAGTGAAGCAAGCCATCATTAGGCTGAAAAATCAAAACAAACCCATCAGAGAGATGGCAAAAACATTAGGTATAGCCAAATCAACTGTTTGGAACATTCTTAAAAAGAAAGAACGCACCGGAGAGCTCAGCAACACCAAAAGACCCAGAAGACCACGGAAAACAACTGTGGTGGATGACAGAAGAATTATTTCCCTGGTGAAGAAAAACCCCTTCACAACAGTTGGCCAAATCAATAACACTCTCCAGGAGGTAGGTGTATATGTGTCAAAGTCAACAATCAAGAGAAGACTTCACAAGAGTGAATATAGAGGGTCCACCACAAGATGTAAACCATTGGAGAGCCACAAAAACAGGAAGACCAGATTAGAGTTTTCCAAACAACATCTAAAAAGCCATTACAGTTCTGGAACAACATCCTATGGACAGATGAGACAAAGATCAACTTGTACCAGAGTGATGGGAAGAGAAGAGTATGGAGAAGGAAAGGAACTGCTCATGATACAAAACATACCACCTCATCAGTGAAGCATGGTGGTGGTAGTGTCATGGTGTGGGCATGTATGGCTGCCAATGGAACTGGTTCCCTTGTATTCATTGATGATGTGACTGACAAAAGCAGCAGAATGAATTCTGAAGTGTTTCGGGCAATATTATATGCTCATATTCAGTCAAATGCTTCAGAACTCATTGGACGGCCCTTCACAGTGCAGATGGACAATGACCCGAAGCATACTGCAAAAGCAATCAAAGAGTTTTTTAAGGCTAAAAAGTGGAATGTTATGCAATGGCCAAATCAATCCCCTGACCTGAATTCGATTGAGCATGCATTTCACTTGATGAGGACAAAACTGAAGGGAAAATGCACCAAGAACAAGCAGGAACTGAAGACATTTGCAGTAGAGGCCTGGCAGAGCATCACCAGGGATGAAACCCAGCGTCTGGTGATGTCTATGCTTTCCAGACTTCAGGCTGTAATTGCCTGCAAAGGATTTGCAACAAAGTATTAAAGAGTGAAAGTTAGATTTAGGATTGTTTAGTTTGTCCCATTACTTTTGGCCCCTTAAAAAGTGGGAGGCACATATAGAAACCGTTGTAATTCCTACACCGTTCACCTGATTTAGATGTAATTACCCTCAAATTAAATCGGAAAGTCTGCAGTTAAAGCACATCTTGTTTGTTTCATTTCATAGCCATTGTGGTGGTGACTAGAGGCCAAAATATGAAAATTCTGTCAATGTCCCAATATTTATGCACCTGACTGTATCTTATCTTTATCTTATTGCATAACAGCTACATAAAGGGGGTAAGGTGCAATCAGGGCAATTACTAGACTCTTTAGGGACTCAGGGAGATTGCTACTATTTCAGGGAGACTCCCTGACATTCATGGAGAGTTGGCAAGTATGGGTTAGGGCAGTGGTTCCCAAACTGTGTGCTGTGGCACCCTGGGGTGCCTCGAGACACTTGCAGGGGTGCCTCAGGTTGGCGGACCAGCACCAAATCAAATTATTTATGGTCAATGTAATGTAAATATGTGGAAAAACAGAAGCACAAACCTGTCCCCCACTACATAACTGAGCCTAAGGGTGACAGGTCAGCACAATTACTGCACTTTACTACTTAACTACATTTTTTTTCTGAATTTCTCAGTAACAAACTTTTGGCATAAAAGTTTGGGAACCACTGGGTTAGGACACTTAGCTAATCGGGTCGGGATTCTGCCTGTCAGAATGCTGCTGATCCCCACAGTTGTTTATATTACTTCTATTAAGTTATGACCACTTCTTGTCTAACAGTGACTCACACCCACATTGCTGGCAATGGATTTTTTCTCTAGTAGTTGGGAACTGTTTGTATGAGCTGAAAGGAGATCAGACATAAATCTTTGCTGCAACACTGCCCCTAGAGGCCAAATTATCCTGGCTAGTGTAGAACACATTCTTGTCTTTTACCACAGATAGGTGGAGGTATCGTGCGCCCAGTTACTGTTTACAGGCGAAAGCCAGCTCTTATGTCTTCCAGAGAGACAGTTATACCAATATATACTGGTATTATATGAAGTAATGCTTAAGTCTTTTTATCCTCTGCAGTAAAAATCAGTGTAGCCACCATATTTGCTAACTTAGAGGCCCATGTTGAGCAGGTCGCATTCTGCGCAGGTTGCAGAGCTGAACGAATGTAAAGATACTTTGAGTTCTGCAAGAAATCTAAGCATAGTAGGAAAGAATAGTAGTATACATGCCAGGAGAATGTAGTCACCATCCCGGCGGCCAGGATGCTGGTCCTCAGAATACCATTGCCAGAATTCCGACCGTCGCCATCCTGACGGGTTAGTGGGAGAGTTAGGGTTAGACACTAGGGGGAGGGTTACGCTGCGGGGGGGAGGGTTAGGTATAAGCTGCAGGAGGGGAGGGTTAGGCTGCAGGAGGGTTAGGGTGAGGCTGCAGGAGGAGAGGGTTAGGGTGAGGTTGCAGGAGGGGAGGGTTAGGCTGTGGGGGGGGGTTAGGCTGCAGGAGGGTTAGGGTGAGGCTGCAGGAGGAGAGGGTTAGGGTGAGGCTGCGGGAGGCGAGGGTTAGGGTGAGGCTGTGGGAGGGGAGGGTTAGGCTGTGGGGGGTTAGGCTGTGGGAGGTGAGGGTTAGGGTTAGGCTGTGGGAGAGGAGGGTTAGGCTGTTGGAGGAGAGGGTTAGGGTTAGGCTGCGGGAGGGGAGGGTTAGGCTGCGGGAGGAGAGGGTTAGGGTTAGGCTGTGGGAGGCGAGGGTTAGGCTGCGGGAGGGTTAGGGTTAGGCTGCGGGAGGGGAGGGTTAGGCTGCGGGAGGTGAGGGTTATGCTGCGGGAGGGGAGGATTAGGGTTAGGCTGTGGGAGGAGAGGGTTAGGATGCGGGAGGGGAGGGCTAGGCTGCGGGAGAAGAGGGTTAGGCTGTGGGAGGGGAGGGTTAGGCTGCGGGAGGGGAGGATTAGGGTTAGGCTGTGGGAGGAGAGGGTTAGGCTGCGGGAGGGGAGGGCTAGGCTGCGGGAGGAGAGGGCTAGGCAGTGGGAGGGGAGGGTTAGGCTGCGGGAGGGGAGGGCTAGGCTGCGGGAGGAGAGGGTTAGGCTGTGGGAGGGGAGGGTTAGGCTGCGGCAGGGGAGGATTAGGGTTAGGCTGTGGGAGGAGAGGGTTAGGCTGCGGGAGGGGAGGGCTAGGCTGCGGGAGGAGAGGGCTAGGCTGTGGGAGGGGAGGGTTAGGCTGCAGGAGGGTTAGGGTGAGGCTGCAGGAGGAGAGGGTTAGGGTTAGGCTGTGGGAGGGGAGGGTCAGGCTGCAGGAGGGTTAGGGTGAGGCTGCAGGAGGAGAGGGTTAGGATGAGGCTGCAGGAGGCGAGGGTTAGGGTGAGGCTGTGGGAGGGGAGGGTTAGGCTGTGGGGGGTTAGGGTTAGGCTGTGAGGGGTTAGGGTTAGGCTGCGGGAGGAGAGGTTTAGGCTGTGGGAGGAGAGTTTAGGCTGCGGGAGGGGAGGGTTAGGCTGCGGGAGGAGAGGGTTAGGGTTAGGTTGTGGGAGGCGAGGGTTAGGCTGTGGGAGGGTTAGGGTTAGGCTGCGGGAGGAGAGGGTTAGGCTGCAGGAGGGGAGGGTTAGGCTGTGGGAGCGGAAGGTTAGGCTGCAGGAGGGTTAGGGTGAGGCTGCAGGAGGAGAGGGTTAGGGTGAGGCTGCGGGAGGGGAAGGTTAGGCTGCAGGAGGGTTAGGGTGAGGCTGCAGGAGGAGAGGGTTAGGGTGAGGCTGCGGGAGGCGAGGGTTAGGGTGAGGCTGCAGGAGGGGAGGGTTAGGGTGAGGCTACGGGAGGGGAGGGTTAGGCTGTGGGAGAGGAGGGTTAGGCTGTGGGAGGAGAGTGTTAGGCTGCGGGAGGGGAGGGTTAGGTTGTGGGAGGAGAGGGTTAGGGTTAGGCTGTGGGAGGTGAGGGTTAGGGTTAGGCTGTGGGAGGGTTAGTCTGCGGGAGGAGAGGGTTAGGCTGCGGGAGTGGAGGGTTAGGCTGCGGGAGATGAGGGTTAGGCTGCGGGAGGGGAGGATTAGGGTTAGGCTGTGGGAGCAGAGGGTTAGGGTTAGGCTGTGGGACAAGAGGGTTAGGCTGTGGGAGGGGAGGGTTAGGCCGTGGGAGGAGAGTGTTAGGCTGTGGGAGGAGAGGGTTAGGGTTAGGCTGCGGGAGGGGAGGGTTAGGCTGTGGGAGGAGAGGGTTAGGCTGTGGGAAGTGAGGGTTAGGGTTAGGCTGTGGGAGAGGAGGGTTAGGCTGTGGGAGGAGAGTGTTAGGCTGCGGGAGGGGAGGGTTAGGCTGCGGGAGGAGAGGGTTAGGGTTAGGCTGTGGGAGGCGAGGGTTAGGCTGTGGGAGGGTTAGGGTTAGGCTGCGGGAGGGGAGGGTTAGGCTGCGGGAGGTGAGGGTTAGGCTGTGGGAGGGGAGGATTAGCGTTAGGCTGTGGGAGGAGAGGGTTAGGCTGCGGGAGGGGAGGGCTAGGCTGTGGGAGGAGAGGGTTAGGGTTAGGCTGTGGGAGGGGAGGGTTAGGGTGAGGCTGCAGGAGGAGAGGGTTAGGGTGAGGCTGCGGGAGGGGAGGGTTAGGCTGCAGGAGGGTTAGGGTGAGGCTGCAGGAGGAGAGGGCTAGGGTGAGGCTGCGGGAGGCGAGGGTTAGGGTGAGGCTGCGGGAGGGGAGGGTTAGGGTGAGGCTGCGGGAGGGGAGGGTTAGGCTGTGGGGGGTTAGGGTTAGGCTGTGGGAGGTGAGGGTTAGGCTGTGGGAGAGGAGGGTTAGGCTGTGGGAGGGGAGGGTTAGGGTTAGGCTGTGGGAGGGGAGGGTTAAGCTGTGGGAGGGGAGGGTTAGGCTGTGGGAGGAGAGGGTTAGGCTGTGGGAGGGGAGGGTTAGGCTGTGGGAGGAGAGGGTTAGGGTTAGGCTGCGGGAGGGGAGGGTTAGGCTGTGGGAGGTGAGGGTTAGGGTTAGGTTGTGGGAGGTGAGGGTTAGGCTTCGGGAGGAGAGGGTTAGGCTGCGGGAGGGGAGGGTTAGGCTGCGGGAGGTGAGGGTTAGGCTGCGGGAGGGGAGGATTAGGCTGTGGGAGGAGAGGGTTAGGGTTAGGCTGCGGGAGGAGTGGGTTAGGCTGTGGGAGGGGAGGGTTAGGCTGCGGGAGGTGAGGGTTAGGCTGCGGGAGGGGAGGATTAGGCTGTGGGAGGAGAGGGTTAGGGTTAGGCTGTGGGAGGGGAGGGTTAGGCTGTGGGAGAAGAGGGTTAGGGTTAGGCTGTGGGAGGTGAGGGTTAGGCTGTGGGAGGAGAGGGTTAGGCTGCGGGAGGGGAGGGTTAGGCTGTGGGAGGGAAGGGTTAGGGTTAGGCCGTGGTATGAGAGGTTTAGGGTTAGGCTGCGGGAGGGTTAGGCTGCGGGAGGAGAGAGTTAGGGTTAGGCTGCAGGAGGGGAGTTTTAGGGTTAGGCTGCGGGAGGGGAGGGTTAGGCTGCGGGAAGAGAGGTTTAGGGTTAGGCTGCGAGAGGGGAGGGTTAGTTTTAGGCTGCGGGAGGGGAGGGTTAAGGTTAGGCTGTGGGAGGGGAGGGTTAGGGTTAGGCGGTGGGAGGGGAGGGTTAGGCTGCGGGAGGAGAGGTTTAGGGTTAGGCTGCGGGAGGGGAGGGTTAGTTTTAGGCTGCGGGAGGGGAGGTTAGGGTTAGGCTGTGGGAGGGGAGGGTTAGGCTGTGGGATGGGAGGGTTAGGCTTTGGGAGGAGAGGGTTAGGGTTAGGCTGTGGGAGGGGAGGGTTAGGCTGCGGGAGGGGAGGGTTAGGCTGCGGGAGGGGAGGGTTAGGCTGCGGGAGGAGAGTGTTAGGGTTAGGCTGCGGGAGGGGAGGGTTAGGGTTAGGCTATGGGAGGGGGGAGTTAGGGTTAGGCTGCGGAAGGGGAGGGTTAGGGTTAGGCTGCGGGAGGAGATGGTTAGAGTTAGGCTGCGGGAGGGGAGGGTTAGTATACTTACGTACTTGTGTCGGGATTCTCACTGTCAGGATGCCGCTGTTGGTATTCTGACCGCCAGCACCCTGACCTCCGGGAACCCATACCAAACACGTTATATGCATGCTAATAGTGAATGCTAAAGGTACAGTACCCAATTCATTCACAATTTAGTACTTTAATGCAATATTGTATACACAGGAGAGTCTACACAGACTATGTCACTTTTACTATGTATAATAGAATTGTATTCTCCTAGCGAATGACTTCAGACTGTTACCTGGCGCACTTGGTACCGTGGGTTTACTTACTATCATCTCAATGCACCTGTGTTTGGGTTTTGCATTGTTTATTACTAACCACCAAAAAAAACGGAAAAAAAAAATACAATTAAACCCGAGTGCAAATACAAAATAAAAGTATTAATTAGGTTAAATTAAATACAAACATCCGTTGCCTTCCATTTAAAGAGATCAAATGGGGATTTGCTTTTGCGCCGAAAAATGCAGAGAGATCACAGAAGCCACATCAAGGGACTTACGGTATGTAATAAGCTAAATATTGTGGCCATTTCTCCGAAAATTGGTGCATTTCTGAGTACCATAGCTACTTAAGAAGAGGGTAGTGCAGCAGACGGTGGTAGCTCACAGGACCACAGCTGATATCTCTACCCGCTGTGGCCCTGCGAGCGACCGCCATCTTTAGATAGCATTAGCCATTGCATCCTACAGGCTACATTTCCGCATACAGTATTTATTTTTTCCTCTCTGGTATCCTATGTTTGCACGTCTGTGTTCTGCTGGACATGAGATAAGAGGACAAAATAAAGGAACTTTACCCTCATTATTTTTGGTTCACTTCATGTGGGGTCCACCTAGGTTGTGGACCTCCCGGTAACTTATATAAGTATTGCGAGTCTTGTGACACCCAGGCCCTTGAATAGGATGGATGCCTCAGATTGAATTACATTGTGTCACATTGTGACCAGGGGACCCATAGCAGTAGGTTATACTTGGACGGAAAACGTGGCACATGAGAATCCTGCAATCAGCACATCCATTGATATGACGCCTTGGGGAAGTGGAAACACACAGCTGATTGCCATATATAGATGTTGATTCAATTTCAATAATGCACGATTCCGTTGATGCCCGCGGTCCAGTACGCATAAATACGGTACTTAAGGTAGACCATAAATCGCACAGTTCGGCCCGTATTCAATTAGCCACGAAAAGTCAGAGACTTATCGCCTGTTTGGGACGCGAATTTGCGGCATGCGCGTCCCCGCGACTCGCCCTATTCAATTACAGAACAGGCGAAAATGCAAATAGGCGAATGCCTACTCAATAGATTGGGGGAATCAGTCTGTACCCCAAAATAAGATGCACTGACACTGGAAATCATTGCAGATGTGTACTATTAGCCATAATAAAAGTACTTTGTGTCCTTATGTTGTGTTAAAAGCATCCTAGAAGCATATTTGTAATAGTGGTGAAGGGTACTTTTTTTTACCTTAGTCGGGATCTTCATCTGCTGGCGTTCCGGCGTCGGGATTTCATCCGCCAGGCTTAGGTCCGGCGGTAATACATACCGATTCCGTTTCATACAGCTGTATACTGTATAGTGAGGTGGCACTTTTATATAGGAGGCTATAAATGCAAGCATACAGAAAAATAACCAGTCCTGTATTTCACTGTCATTTAAAGAGACGGTAACCTCAAGATGTTCATTGCTTAAATGTTTCTGATGGCGAATGTAAACGCTAGACAGCATTTTACGTGGTGCCTCTGTGCAGGCTATGAGCAAATTCTAGGATGTCTTCCCCTCTGTGCCGTCTGTCATATGTTTTCAGGCATCATAAATATAATAAGACCACATCCCAAACTGCTGTATTGTGAGAAGATTATCACATCTCAATAAAGGCTAGACGATGTGCTGTATGAATGATATTGATGAAAGATTTCCCTTGAACTTTCTGTAGTGCAGGACCAAGGATATTGGGTGTACACACTGACAGATATCTTACAGTGAAGTCATCCTGCCACATCTCTGAGCAGGCAATTCTTGATGATATCGTCAGATTGGCCTGTATGTACAGATGACAAAAGACATGGGCCCTCATTCAGACCCGCTCGCAAGCGCTATGCACGTGCGCAGAGGTCACCCACAGCTTAGCGAGCAGCCAGGAGGCCGGGTTTGTTAAAACAAAGCGGCTGCCCTGATTCAGAGCGAGCGCTCGCTTTTTGCGAGCGGCTCAGAATCAGGCCCATAGTGTGTATGTATGTGTGTGTATGTTAGGGAATTTAGACTGTAAACTACTACGGGGCAGGGACTGACAAATATTCTCTGGGCAATGCTACATAAATTGGTGACACTATATAATTGCTAATAATAATAATAATAATAATAATAATAATAATAATAATAATAAAATGATGACTTGCATAGCTCACAATTAGTAAAAGTAGGATGTGTGAGATATCAGTGACACAAGAATTCCACACAATACAGTATATAAATTATATTCATATGTCCATACATTGCAGAGCTATAACCAGGTGATCCGTCCGATCGGCCCCTGTGCATGTGTGAGGGTGGTTTGCAGGATTTAGGGTGTACTTTTATATAGACGTATTGGCCCTAGCTTATGGGGACCTTGTTTGCTGCTATGGAGCCTTCTGAGTGGCTGGTCTGGTCCAGACACTATGGGTAAATTATATCGAGCCTTTTAAAGAATGGAGAAGTTGCAAATAGCAACCAATCACCTTTGAGGTAGCATTTATCAAGTGCATTCTATAAAAATGATAGGTAGAAGCTGACTGGTTGCTATCGGCAATTCTCCGCTCAGATACAGGCAGGCCTAGTGTCCTGATTGACTCAGCTCCTTGTCATGTGGAGCGGAACATTCCATTAGGGAACTGTGAATTCGTCCTTCTGCATCTGTTTTCAAGCAGGGAATCTCAATTCAGAAATGTGGTACTTCATTGTCCAAGTATTATGGAACCTATCGCTGTTGGATGAGGAGCTCATCCATCCTCAGCGCAAACAGGTATCTGTCGGTGTTCGGCAGGAGGTCTGACCTACGACATGTGTATACTCTCCTTGTTCATGTGTCTTACCTCCTGGCATTCCTAGTGAATGGACGTACCTCTGAGACTCCCGCAGTATACCAGTCCTGCAGAGCTCACAGAGTACCGCAAGTACACTGGAAAGAGGGGGGGATATTTTAATTAACAATAATTAACTATATCACCACTACATTAGATGGGCATGGTGCTCCTCTCCGCCGGTACTTTTATCACTCTGACGGTCGGCGCATTACAACACCCAGGGGTACACTAATGCTCCAGACTGCATGAACACTAATAGGTCACAGATCCATACACTGACACTACCAACACTAATTGGATCTGGTCCCCATACACTGACACTCCCACACTAATAGGTTCTGGTCCCCATACACTGACACTACCAACACTAATAGGTTCTGATCCCCATACACTGACACTATCAACACTAATAGGTTCTGGTCCCCATACACTGACACTACCACACTAATAGGTTCTGGTCCCCATTCACTGACACTACCAACACTAATATTTTCTGATCCCCATACACTGACACTACCAACACTAATAGGTTCTGGTCCCCATATAGTGACACTATAAACAGTAATAGGTTCTGGGCCCCATATACTGACACTATCAACACTAATAAGTTCCGATCACCATACACTTACACTACCAACACTAATAGGTTTCGGTCCCCATACACTGACACTATCAACACTAATAGCTTCCAGTCTCCATACACTGATACTATCAACACTAATAGGTTCCAGTCCCCATACACTGACACTATCGACACTGATAGGTTCTGGTCCCCATACACTGACACTACCAACACTAATAGGTTCTGGTCCCCATTAACTGACACTACCAACACTAATAGGTTCCGGTCCCCATACACTGGCACTACCAACACTAATAGGCTCCAGTCCCCATACACAGACACTATCACCACTAATAAGTTCTGATCCCCATACACTGCCACTACCAACACTAATAGGTTCCAGTCTCCATACACTGACAGTACCAACACTAATAGGTTCCAGTCCCCAAACACTGACACTATCAACACTAATAAGTTCTGATCCCCATACACTGACACTACCAACACTAATAGGTTCTGGTCCCCATATACTGACACTGCCAACACTAATAGGTTCTGGGCCCCATACACTGACACTACCAACACTTATAGGTTCTGGTCCCCGTACACTGACACTACCAACACAAATAGGTTCTGGTCCCCATACACTGACACTACCAACACTAATAGGTTCTGGTCCCCATACACTGACACTGCCAACACTAATAGGTTCTGGTCCCCATACACTGACACTATAAACACTAATAGGTTCTGGTTCCCATACACTGACACTACCAACACTAATAGGTTCTGGTCCCCATATAGTGACACTATCAACACTAATAGGTTCTGGTCCCCATACACTGACACTATAAACACTAATAGGTTCTGGTCCCCATACACTGACACTACCAACACTAATAGGTTCTGGTCCCCATTAACTGACACTACCAACACTAATAGGTTCCGGTCCCCATACACTGGCACTACCAACACTAATAGGCTCCAGTCCCCATACACAGACACTATCACCACTAATAAGTTCTGATCCCCATACACTGCCACTACCAACACTAATAGGTTCCAGTCTCCATACACTGACAGTACCAACACTAATAGGTTCCAGTCCCCAAACACTGACACTATCAACACTAATAAGTTCTGATCCCCATACACTGACACTACCAACACTAATAGGTTCTGGTCCCCATATACTGACACTGCCAACACTAATAGGTTCTGGTCCCCATACACTGACACTACCAACACTTATAGGTTCTGGTCCCCGTACACTGACACTACCAACACAAATAGGTTCTGGTCCCCATACACTGACACTACCAACACTAATAGGTTCTGGTCCCCATACACTGACACTATAAACACTAATAGGTTCTGGTTCCCATACACTGACACTACCAACACTAATAGGTTCTGGTCCCCATATAGTGACACTATCAACACTAATAGGTTCTGGTCCCCATACACTGACACTATAAACACTAATAGGTTCTGGCCCCATACACTGACACTGCCAACACTAATAGGTTCTGGTTCCCATACACTGACACTACCAACACTAATAGCTTCCGGTCCCATACACTGACACTACCAATGCCCCCATACAATGACACTACCAACACTAACAGGTTTTGGTCCCCATATACTGACACCACTAACACTAATAGGTTCTGGTTCCCATACACTGACACTACCACCACTAATAGGTTCCGGTCCCCATACACTGACACTACCAATGCCCCCATACAATGACACTACCAACACTAACAGGTTTTGGTCCCCATATACTGACACCACCAACCAAAGCTGCAACTAGACATTTTGGTGCCCTGTGCCTCAAAGACCATTGCCCCCCCCCTTATTTTAAATAGGGACAGTGCATGCAGGAAGATGCGCTCCCACAAAAGGGCATGTTCTTGCAGGGAAGGGGTGGGGCCAAACAATAGAACCCCCCAATTCAATTCCTTCCAAGCTCCAAAAACATACTGGTGGGTTCATTGTCTCCCAACAAAAATTAATGAACCCTAGTGTGTATGTGTGTGAGTATGTGGTAGGGAATATAGAGTGTAAGCTCCACAGGGGCAGGGACTGATGTGAATGGCCAAATATTCTCTGTAAAGCGCTGCGGAATTAGGGGGTCATTCAGACCCGCTCGTGAGCGCAGGATGCTCGCAAGCGGGTCGATGTTGCCCCACTGCGCATCCACAGGACGGAGGGAGCTCCGTCGTGCGCATGCACGAGACCCGGATAGCGACGGGCTCTCCGTCGCTCCGGGTCTCGCACCAAAGATGGCGTGCTGTCGATGTTGATTGACAGCACGCCCCCTTTGGTGGGCGTGCCGGGGGCGTGGCTGCCAGACGGAGGCGTTCCCATGATAGAACCAAAATCACTCCAGGGCGTGTGGCAGCGAGACCCTACCGCAGGGTCTCCGTCGCAAGCCCGATGGTCGCGATGGTCTTGACCATCGCGACCATCATCATGGACGCTCGCATACGCTGTGGGTGGTCACCCACAGCTATGCGAGCATCCAGGAGGACGCTCCATTTTCATGGAGGAGGGCCCTGATTCAGAGCGAGCGCTCTGGTCTGAGCGTTCGGCTCTGAATCAGGCCCTATGTGCGCGCTATATAAATAACTGGTAATAATAAATAAAAGTAAACACATGTTAGTTTATACGTGTTTTAGCCAGCATACCTCTATGAACCAGAACTGAATAAAACATGGCTGTACGCGATATTCCTCCAAATGGCCAGAAAACAAGCAGTGCAGGAAGGTTGTATAGTAACAATAATGGCCCATCCAACTGGTGTAACCCCATCGTTAGTAGACCAACTCGCTGTATTTATCTTTGTCTTTTGTAATATATGGTTTAATTTCAAACAGGAAACACAACAATAACAAACAATCAGTAAGCAACAGCTGGCGCACCACAATTAGCACAACAGCAAGGCAGAACAATAATAAAATAAATAGGATTTCACAGTAAACCAGGAAACCGTCCTTTCACAGAAGCTCTTATATCCTATTGACTGTTTACCTCAGTTACTAAGACCAACACACTAATCCCTATTAGAAGCCTGGATAAGTTGACAGGGGTCAAACGGTCATAGATAAATACCTGCAATTACACTACCAGAGTCCTCTTCACCTAATGTCTCTGTGTCATCGTGTTACTCACCATCAGAAGGTTACATTATCTAAGTGTGTGATGGATCTTTATAGGGGAAGAAGTGCCTGGTTCACTACATATCACAATACTGCTTACGCACGCAGTTCAACTGCGATAGTATGCTAATTCACTGCGATCGCAATGCAAACTCAGCACTACATAGGGGCACCCACTTTACCTTACACACCAGTAGCAAACGCAGGATTTCCAGAGGGGGGTTTCCAAATGCTTAATTTTAGAGCGAGTATGGCCAGTCAATGAAGAGGGCAGAATTAGTACTTATCCAGCTTTAATAAGCATCATACAAAGTGTATTGTGTGTCATAAATCCAGCATACATAGGACCAGAGATCACAGTGAGCCATTAGATGCGTCAGTGACCATCCTGCCTGAGCTTAACGCATTTATTTTAGATGTGGGCACCATTCCAGAGCATTGGAGCAAGTCCAGGAGCCTGGAGGAGCAGCAGAAGAACCTAGCACTGCCCTAGACATAAATGTACATATTGGGCTCTATAGCAGTGCATGTTTTCCAGATCTTCTAGTTGGTGCACAGGTTATTTATTACTGGCTGATACATGTTAAAAGATCCACAGGTGGTGCTAATTATTTCATTTGTGATACTGAGAAGAACATGCAGCACTAGTAACAATCTATTATATTACTATTTCTATTGTGGTCATGGTGTCGGCTGGGGGGTTTCCAGGCAGACGGAAATCCCCCCCTGCGTTTGCCTATGCACACATCTGTAATGTTTAGCATAATAGTGAAACCATCGGTACAATCGAGTACCATCACAGCCTCACCCACACTTGCACAAGCCCTGACCTTACTCAGAAATTGCTAACAACCATGGACGCTATGAGACCTCACACTGCGTATGGGATCACAGTGGATAATTTATGCACGCCCCTGCAACGGCGTGCGAATGCATTGGCACTCCCTCCCATTACACCCACAAACGGCACTTCCTGTCAATCACTCTGCAATGGGTCTACGTAGCCTCTGCGATCGCAGTCCCCATCGCAGCGGCCGGTTCGCGCATACGCACTGCGTGAAACAATCGGCATGCGTATTCGCAGTTGCGCACGGTAGTGAATCAGGCCTGAAGTACGGTATTTTATGGCCTTAATTGTAATCTGCGTATATGAATTAAGCACATCCTAGTACTTTTTTTTTAAATGAATGTGAAATATATGTAACTATAGAAATGTAAGTGATAGACAGCAAAAGCTACCCATTCATTTAGCGATATCTCATGGTCAATAAGGTCATTGTACAAACTAAGGCCCTCATTCAGAGCCACTCGCTAGCGGCAGTACGCTCGTTCCGAGCGATGTTCGCACATCTGCGCATGCGTACGGTTTTTAGTACGCATGCGCGAACCAGTCAGTGCGGCTGAAAATCGTTTGTACGCAATATAGCGAGTGCCTGCTATTTTGAGTGACAGAATGAGGCGTATGTGGGTGGTAACAGGGGAAGGTGCTTGAAAACGGGGAGTGAAGATCCGATCGCAGGCCTGCTTAAAGGTCAAAACGGGCATTTTATGGGTGTGCATAATTAATACAGCAGTGTCATTGACCACGTCACTTGGTTTTTTTTAACTCAGAACTGCTCGCAAAATAGCGGTTGAAAAAACCAACCACAAGAATAGCGAGCAGCTCATACCCTGGTCGATGTACTCGAATAATCTAATAAATAGCGGACATGACGTATGGTGCGAGCGGCCAGGGGGCGTTTTTAACAAATAAACGAGCGTATGTTTTGCTCGCTCGTTCAGACTTAGAGGTGTGAACAGACTGCAATGTGCGAACGGATCATTTGAATAGCCACCCCTTGTTTTTGAACGAACGCAAATAGCGAACGGCTCTGAATGAGGGCCTAAGTCGGCCACAAAAACATGAGATCTCTTTCAATCAAATATCGATTAGGACTGGATGGTTCATTACTGTATGTGAGGCCATCATCAGTAACTGATCCCCATGTAATATATTTATGTGGCCGGGACACGGGATAGTCTGATGTCTGTACTTTGCCCGTGCACTGAATGAGATGCCAGTGCCAGCTTATTATATCTTTACTGACATCACTAATCTCAGTGTTTGCAGAAGGGTTACCAAGCTGTTTATAGTGAGACGGGCCTTCAAGGTGTAGTTCAAATGGGGGAAACAGCAGTACAGGTGCCGGAAGTGCAGGACCAAGGGGCAAACGTAAGTTTAAGTAGACAGCACCTTTAAATCTAGATGTGGCAAGATTGATCTTGTCAAGCAAATATCCATATAACAATTTACATACAGTACAAATTCAAGCAGCACTAACATTGAGGGGGAGATGTATCAAGCCTTGGGGAGAGATATAGTGGAGAAGTCGTCCAAAGCATCCAATCAGCTTCTGACTGTCACTTATCTAGCACAGTCTATGAGATGATCGTTAGAAGATGACTGGTTGCTCTTAGCAACGTCCTCCACTTTATCTCTCTCCAAGGTTCAATAAATCCCTCCCCGAATACAGTATAAATTTACAAACAAACTAAAAAGAATCCAACGTTCCACTTTGTGACAGCTTACTCAGTCCTCTGTATTGTACTGCAGTCACTGGGTAGTCCTCTGTATTGTACTGCAGTCACTGGGTTGTCCTCTGTACTGTATCCTGTCATTCAGATGCCCTCTGTACTGTATCGTGGACACTAGGATGCCCTCTGTACTGTATCGTGGACACTAGGATGCCCTCTGTACTGTATGGTGGACAGTGGGATATTCTTTATATTGTATGGTGGCCGGGGCCACTGGGATCAGGGGCATATATTTAATGGGTACAGGGCGTGCTGTGCCAGAGCCTTTTGCTATCTGCTGCGCATGTGTCATCTTTCCAAATATAACAGGCAAGATGGCACCCTGGCAGAGGGTAAGGAAGGGGACGCATGGCTTTCACCGTGCTTTCACAAGGGATGTCTCCCTTTATCAGTTTTAACTCAGACAGCCTCCACGGATCTCTGCTTTCACACTGTCTCAGGATCTCAGACTAAGGGGTCTATTTACCAAGCCTTGGATGGAGATAAAGTGAATGGAGATAAAGTCCCAGCCAATAAGCTCCTAACTGTCATTTTTCAAATACAGCCTGTGACATGGCAGTTAGGAGCTGATTGGTTGGGACTTTATCTCCATTAACTTTCTCCATTCAAGGCTTAGTAAATAGACCCTTAACTCTGCTAGCTCTTCTGCTAGGGTCCCCAGCACCCCATCAGTGGGTATGCGGTGGCCCTTGGCACCTTGCCCAGTCCTGGTTCATGGACCTGTGGCACCTCACTCCGCTACTCTGCTCTGCAGCTGCTCCTCGGCGCCTCTCTCTGTGCATGTGCAATCACTGAATCCTTTCTTTTTTGCCAGCTTGTCATTTTTTGGTGCTCTGTGGTTCCACCTAGTGGCAGCCTCCTATATTACAGTGTCCATTGGCTCCTAAACAGCCAGCATTGATAAACATTTGAATACAGTAAGGTGGCATGCGTCAAGGAGGGGCCAACCACCAGGAAGTATGCTACGTTCCTAACCACCTCATTCTTGGGTGTACAGGGCTGATTTTGCCCCTGAGCCCTCACTCTCTCTGTATCAACCCTTGCTACCAATCCCTGCCCAGATAAAAGTTTCTGGATAACTGAAAACACCCCTACCTGTTCGACTGATGAAACCTTAAAACTAGTATATAGATGCAAAACCCCTACAGTACAATCATAGTTGTGAACTCCAAACTAACATGTATATAGGTGCAACATGTATGTCTCATAAATAAGATATTTCAAGATATCTATAACCCAAAGTAAAACCATACATGTAGACTTTTCAATAGTCCCCTTCAGGAGATACCGGAGATGGGGGCCTAGGTGAGTGGTGCGGTGGGGGGCGGGTGAATCACATTACCATGGCCTCGCTGTACAATGCCACGATTTGGGCATCGCGCAGGGGACTGGTCCACTCTCCCAAGAATGCAGGAGACCTCCCAGAATTTTAAGCGCCTCCTTGACATTTAAGGAAATGTACAGTATGTATAAATAAAACTTAAAGGAGGGCGCATAAGGTGCATCTGTCCACCCTTAAGCTGGCCATACACCTACACGACCAGCATAAGATCCAATTCATCATACGATTCCCCTCCAATTCCCCGGAGCCCCCTGGCAGTCCCGACAGCAAGTTTGTTGTTTTTCTTAGCACAGGATCTGTCATAAGATCGATCCTGTGTCTCACAGGCTCATAAGGGAAACAGTCATTGAAATTACTTGAATTTCCGCACGATGATCGCATGAACAAAATAAACGTCATAATCTGCACACGATACGATGGACAAGATGTGCTGCACATCTGATCATAAGATCCGATTATAGTAGCTGCAGGAGCGCGCATCGGATGGTATCTTGCTAAAAAAATACACGATTTTCACAAGATCCATCTTATGACCCGTCAAAAATCGGGCAATCGGCCTGAAATCGTGCAGGTGTATGGCCAGCATTACTGTGTGCTCCTCACCACGCGCAAAATATAACAACAAGCACAAGAGACGCTGGACTCTAAATGCTGATGTACATTCGGCGTATGCCCCGTGCTTTCATTTTACGCCAAGATGCATCTTTATATCACCAATAAATCAGGCTCTTTGTGATTAAATCACTTTAAAAAGTCTTTTTTTCAGGGAAATGTTTACAGGGTTTCACATTTTAGGACGTTTTGAAAAACAAATTCTCCTTTCTCACCATTCCAAGATAGAAAGATTCCGGAATATTTATAACCAGTCACCATTCCGTATTTCACGGAGATTATGACAGAAATTATTACTGAATCCTCAATAAAACAAGAGTGAGCGATGGAGAAATCTCTTCTGAGTTTAATCATTTCATTCGTAAGAGAACAGAAATATGTTTTACACCATAAAGAAATGTGAATAAAAAATGGTAGTGGACATTTATGTGTGATGGACGGCACGCAGGGACCCTGTGGTATCTGCACTACAGGCTGACGCCATTTCAGACCTCTTTTTTGACTACCTACATAAAGTTGTATTGGAGAGAGATAAAGTGGAGAGAAACAAAGTACCGACCGATCAGCTCCCAACTGTCACTTTACAGGCTGTGTTTGAAAAATGACAGTTAGGAGCTGATCGTTTGGTACTTCATCACTCTCCAAGGCTTAGTACATCTGAATCTGCTCTTAAGGCTGACAAGAGGTTCTAAATGGGATGGGACACAGAAGAGTCTGCGCTATTCTCCCAATTGGAATTGACTGTCTCAGCACATTTGTCCCGAATTGTGTGAAGCACTTTTATAATAGTGTCATTTGGCTATTTGCCTCTTACGGTGAGAATACATACACAGTACTGGAGAACGGAGACAGGCTGAATGCTCGCCAGGAGAGCACTGACTTGGTGCAGAAGCCACTGGCAAAAACATTCGGGGACACTCTCCGCCGGCTGATGCAGACAAATAGCGGGTGCTTGGGCTCATAGTCGGCTCAAAGGGTCCCATTTAATAACGAGTCTTAATACCAGTGTCATATTTTGTTTACTATAATAGTGTTATTAGTGAATATGCTGTTGGTATTTAACATTACTCACCTCCCCGTGAGGTCCAGCGCTGTCCCCTTCCTCCGCGGCATCCTCCGCTATGTTGCTGGCAGCCTATTGAATACTACGAGTGCTGAAGGTGTTATACCTCATCGTTAAAAGTGCCCCAGAGTCTGTAGCAGCAGGACAGCAACCTATGCGAGTTTCCCCCTCACAGGTTCTTAGTCTGCATGAAACCACAACTTTGAGTATTGAATGGAGTGTGGTACATATACTATAGCGAGGGGTAGGCAACTTCTGGCAATCCAGCTGCTGTGTAACTACAAATCCCAGGAAGCCCTGCAACCGTTTTGCTGTTAGGGCATGCTAAAACTGGCAAGGGATGCTGGGATATGTAATTCCATCGCAGTTGGAGTATCACACGTTGCCTTCCCCTGCTATAGTACATACACAGGGGCATATCTACCGCTTGGCCAGGATGGCACTCGCTGGGTGCGGTGGCTGAAGAGGGGACGCTGCCCGACGGTGCCACCTGCGGCCACAGGGTAGATACGCCCCTGAGTGTGACCACCCCTGGCCAGTGTCCTCCCTCCACTGAAACCTCCTGGAGAGTCTCTCTCTGACTGCTGCCAGGTTATCACCAGCGGGACCGCAGTAGTGTGTCCCATATAGGAGGTCATCCTCCCCGACCCCACCGCCACAGATTGGATCTTCATTACTAATCTGATCTGAAGTGGGGTGCTGCTGTTGAAGGGAGAGGGTAGTGTATAGATCCCCTTCAATAGATGTACCTGGAAGTGATGTAGAGTGAGGGCGGAAGTGCGGTTCCATGCCCATTAACGCCACCAAAAGAAGAAACTTGTTTGCTCGCCATGCTTCGAGTACGGAGGCTCGCTTTGCTCGCCACAGGTTCATTTTCCCCCTCTATGTCCATGTGGATAGTAAGGAATAACTAGTCTAGTGCAACCAGTTCATATTATTATATTACTAGCTAGGATACCCAGCGTTGCCCGAGTTGAAGACTGGACCCTGAAGAACACCTGTAGCCTTTGTTTACATTGTCCTCACCTATAACCCCTTTCCATTTATCCCGAAATGGACCCCACTGTTTGCTAGCATTTCACAGCAAACAGTGGCGTAACTACTATAGGTACAAGGGGTACAGCTGCTATGGTGCTCGTGCTGCCTCTTTGACCCGCCGTTCCCCCTCCTAATCACGCACACAAGGTGGGCGAAGCAAGCGCCAATGACTGACAGAAAGCAGGGAAGTATTCAACTTGCTTTCCGACTCTACACTTCGCAGACCCGAAACCCAACCCTCCCCTCCCGCAGCCTGACTCTGCAAGTTTTCGGCATACTGACCCGTCTGGACCCCGCCGCTGGAATTCTGGCCTCCGGGATTCCGAATGCCAGGATGCCAACTACATCCCCATTGAACATTGCTAACTGATTATATTTTTTCATTCGGTTGAATTGTTGCTTCCTGGTTTTCCTACATAAATGCTTGTACAGTTACTTTCTGCTATCAATAATAAAGTGATAACTATAGAAAATGGTATACGTCTAATGGGACGCGTTTCGTGCCTACCAATTGCACTTTCATGGAGAAGCCCATTTCTATGTGCACTTTAGATAATTCCAGACCCTCCAACATGACCCCTTCCATCCGGTACAAAATGCTCTGCTCCTGGATTTCTCTCTTACTTTATGAATGCAGCCCCCTGTGGTGAAACACCTGTCTCATCTATTACCTAGCTCAACACAGGTGGCTTCAATCATTAATTAGGTGGGAAGTCCAGGAGCAGAGCATTTTTTACCAGGTGGAAGGGGTCATGTTGGAGGGTAGGCAATTCGCACATAAAAAAGTGCTACATGTAATTAATTCTCTCATGCCCTGTAAGTCATAATTATTATATATATATTTTTTTTAATTAAACCTCCTTCAGCTTTTGTGTACCCTTGAAGAACAAGGTATGTTTTGTGGGGATGTCTCTGAGTGAATAGCATACCAAGGTATTTGTGGACTTCATTCAGTGTGTAATAAATTCCTATGCGTTCCATCATGAGAATGCATTGAGGACAAATAATTATGTAAATTAACTTTTTATATGGGTCAGCTGTTTTTTTCCACCCGCTAATGTGTTTATCTTGCTGTCACTTCACTGATGGTGGAGGCAAGGGTTAGTTAAGTACTACAGCACTGAGGCAGGTTTATGAAGGATTAAAAGGTCCTACTGGCTGCAAAAATAAAATACCTGTTTCATGTGTCTTGTTTTTGCCTTTGGCTAAACCTTAAAGGGGTTAAAACCAATTGTGGCATGGTTGGCATAATGGGTTAGCATTACTGTCTCACATTCCCGAGATCATGAGTGCAATTACCGACCATGGCACTATCTGTGTGGAGTTTGTATGTTCTTCTTGTGTTCTCTTGGGTTCCCCTCCCTAACCCCCAAAATCATACTGGTTAGTTATTTGGCTTCTGAGAAAACAAAATAACCACAGTGTGTATGTGTGTGTGACCGAAATGTATTGATCTAGTGCACACATATTATGTAGCTCTTTAACAGATAATGGGGCAAATGTATGGAGTCAGGCATCGCCAGTCTGCCTGATGTTTTAAAGGGGCAATCATTTAAAAGGCAAAACCAGGCTGGTTTCTCCTTTTAAATGATTGCCCCTTTAAAAAAAAAAAATTGGGCAGCCTCGCCGGGAACTCGCATTTACCCCATTATCTGTAAGGAGCTTCATAATAATATGTGTGCGCTAGATCTATAACTTGTAATAAATAATAAAATTAATAATGGTTCTGCAAGTGCATGTTTCCTTTTAGCACAGTGACATGAAAGCAGCTTGCACAGTTGTGTAACCCATGTCTGGTGTTACCGTGGCCTCTGCTCTGTAATACTGTGACACAGGCCTATGTCATGGCTTGTAGATCCAGCTTTTCATGCTCTCACAGCTGAGGCGGCCAGCGTTAGAAGGTCCAATCCTGTGTCACCTCTCCTTCATCACAATATGCCACCGTATTTATCTTTGTCTTATACAGCCGCCTGATACTAACATAAAGCACCAAGTCACCCTCTATATAATAACTTGTCACTGACTAATAATGAGATACTGAGCGAGGGGCCCTGTTTATCTGTGTGACAGTGTCTGCTTGTGTCAGTGTGCTCTTCTATATATCTGCCAGTCTAAATGTGTCCCATGCAGATCTGTGTTATGACAGGCTGTCAGTATCTGCCTGCACGGGGACGCTAACTGTATGACAGTGGGTGTCTGTACCTGCGGGTCAGTGACAGTAAGTCATTGTATATCTTTGTATATGTAGACGAAAGAGGTTTGTGCCTGTCTGTTTGTCTTACAGCACTTACATTGGCCTTTTCTTGTCGTGTCCGTGCATCTAAATGTGTCTATTAGGAATGATGTCTATTAGGAACATGTATGCGATTTAACTGCGCAAGCAATCATTTGGTATATATATATATATATATATATATATATATATATATACAGGGCCGTAGCTAGGGTAGTGTGGCCGATGCCATTGCACAGGGCACCACAGGT